>SJYC01021031.1:0-18972 GCA_006408675.1 Madoqua kirkii
TGTGTAAGGCTTCCAGTCAACAGTGGGCTATTAGTAGTTGTTTTAGGAGAGTCAGGTTATATGTGGATTTTTAACAGTGCAAAGGGCATCACCCATAACCCCTGCGTTATTCAAGGGTCATTTGTACTTTGATTATATCATGCTTTCACACTTTTTAAGACACCAATTTCTTCATTTAAAGAATAAATATCTGGCTTAAATTATGCTTTTATGTTCTTTTTGTGCTAAAAAGTCTATATTCATGCAAACTTTATATATTCGTTAAATGCAAGATAGTCACCTGAAAATTGGAATTTACTTCATACACAGCATTGAGAAGATTGCAAAAGTCTACCAAAACTGTAATATCAAGAATGGAATAGAAGAGACTAAACAGACAAAAGAGCTTGATTAGTTTTTGGGAAACTTAAAGCAGATGGGATATTACTATAGAATAAAATAGAGTTGAGAAACCTGAACTCCCTAAAAGAGAAGACAGTATAGCAAAGATGAAAATGTGACAACTGGAAATAAATGTATTTTCATGAGTAACAGTGACTTAATTTTTTAAGGTAGGAGACATTTGAACATGTTTAACTATCCTTGAGAAGTATCCAACTCCAAGAATATGTCCGAATAATCAGAAGCAAATTGAAAACCATTTGAGATTAGTGTTAAAGATGTTTGTGGTAATGTTAATATGTTCTGTTTTACAAATTTCTCCACTTACACATAGATTCTCAAAAATTAGTGCAGAGAAAAGAGATAGCAGACTTCATCCAGGTTTGAATTTTCACTGAATAAGTGTGAAATTGATTACTGGTGGAATGTTCTTAAAAAGATTGATCGTGAGACCAAAATGGATAAGATACATAGATAAAAAGAAAGAGTGGTGGATGTGAATAAATAAAGGCTTAATTTTAACTGGAGGTTTTGCATGTGTCATTAAAGAATATAGTTACAGAGCAATTGAAAATACAACTGAGAAGTTTCCATGACATTTTCAATCATGTATGAAGGGAAAATAGTGAGTTACAAACAAGCAACAATTTAGAAATGGTGCCCTAGCTTTACCTTGCTAAAAAACTCATTTGGTGTCCTCCATAACATTACCCAAGGAATATCTGGAAGTTATTTTGGTAGGTTCTGTGAAAAAAAATTGAACTCATGCACATATGCAAATGGAAAAGAAATTCCAGACTATTGGTTTGGCCATAGGTGTGAAATGTAGTCAATATAAATGAGAACAGGAAACCAGGGGACTCTCAGTTGAATGATTCCATGAACAAAGAGAAAACAAAAAAATATGCAATTAAGAATCTGGACTTTCTGGACTTTCCTCGTGGTCCAGTGGCTGAGGGTCCACCTGTCCATGCAGGGGTCATAGGTTCACATCTGGTCGGGAAGATGCCACATGCCCCAGAGCGGCTAAGCCCATGCACCACAACTACTGAGCCTGTGCTCTGGAGCCTGTACTCCACAACAAGAGAAACCCTTACTCTCAGCAACTAGAGAAAGCCCACACACAGCAGCAAAGACTGAGCACAACCAAAAATAAATTTAAAAAAATTTTAAGAACTTGGACGTTCTTAGTTCAACCATGAGGAGGATGACTTTCTTATCTTGAAAATTACAAGGTAATTAAAATTAGAGTCAAAAGAGTTGTTCAAGATGAATCAAATATGAATCAAGTGGAAATACTACACCATTTTAAAACTTTAACATACTACTTATTTCTTCACTAAATAATGTGTAGAGCAATAATAACATGCAGAATGCAAGTTTTCAATGTCTACAAAGTTAAACAGGAACAAAATAATCTGCATGGTATAAACTTTGACACTGTAAAGTTTTATACTAAAATATGTCTGAGGATAAAGAGAATATAGGGAGAGAGATGAAATTATAGTGGAAAATTTTTAAAAAATACAGGTTTGAATTATGACCTAAAATATAGATATAGTTATTAGAAAATTAAAAATAATAACAGAAAAGCAAACATGAAGTAAAAGAGTAATGAAAATAGGAAGTAACATATTCCACTAATCTTCCATGTAGATAATTTATAACATTTATCAACTAGATTTCAGAGATAAGAGAACATTTAGAATTAGTTTTGTGACTGACAGAAGAACTAAAACCAGAAAATACTTAAAGCTTTTAACATTTTGGCCACGTGATAGGAGACAAGCTGTAACAAACAATACTATATTCAATTAATAGCTTTTTTTAACTCTTAGAGGAAAACAGGCAGAACACTCTTTGACATAAATCATGACAAAATGCTTTTTGACCCACCTCCTAGTGTAATGAAAATAAAACCAAAAATAAATAAATGGGGCCTAATTAAACTTAAAAGCTTTTGCATAGCAAAGGAAACCATATACAAGACTAAAGACAATAGTCAGAATGGGAGAAAGTATTTGCAAAAGAAGCAACTGACAAGGGCTTAATCTCCAAAATATACAAACAGCACATATAGCTCAATATCAAAAAACAAGCAAATAGCCCAAACAAAAAATGAGCGGAAGACCTAAATAGACATTTTGACAAAGAAGACATACAATGGCCAACAAACAAGTGAAAAGGTGCTCAACCTCACCAATAACCAGAGAAATGCAAATCAAACTACAATGATGTATCCACTCACACAAATGAGAATGGCCATCATCAAAGCTACCAACAGGGCTTCCCTAGTGGTTCAGTGCAAAGAATCCACTGCCAAAGTAGAAACACAGGTTCAATCCCTGATCGGGGAAGATCCCACTTGCCACAGAGCGATGAAGCTCATGTACCACAACTATTGAACCTGTACTCCAGAGACCAGGAGTTGCAACTACTGAAGCACACAGGCCCTAGAGCCCACGCTTGGCAGTAAGAGAAGCTACTGCAATGAGAAGCCTGCATACTGCAACTGGAGAGTCGCCCATTCTTGCTGCAGCTAGAGAAAAACCTGCATGGTAATGAAGATCCAGTACAACCAAAAATACATACATACATACATACATACATACATAATTTAAATCTACAAACATTAAATGCTGGAGAAAGTATGGAGAAAGGGATATCCTCTTACACTGTTGGTGTGAATATAAATGTATTCAGCCACTATGGAGAACCGTATGAAGTTTCCTTAAAAAACTAAATAGAAATACCATATGATTTGGCAATCCCAGTCCCAGAGAAAACCATAATTCAAAAAGACATATGCACCCAATCTTCACTGCAGCACTATTTACAAAAAGCAGGACATGGAAGCAACCTAAATGTACATCAGCAGAGAAACGGATAAAGGAGAGATGGTACACATATATAGTAGAATATTACTCAGCCATAAAAAGAATAAAATTGTGCCATTTGCAGAGATGTGGATGGACTTAAGAGACTATCATACAGAGTGAAGCAAGTCAGAAAAACAAATAGACTATTATATATGCATATATATGGAATCTAGAAAAATGGTACAGATGATATTTGTAAAGCAGAAATAGAGACACAAATGTAGAGCAAATATATGGATATTAAGGGGGAAAGGTGTAAGGATGAATTGGGAGATTTAGATTTACATATACTACTGATACTATGCATAAAATAGGTAATAAGAACCTGTATAGTACAGGGAATTCTACTCAGTGCTCTGTGGCGACCTAAAAGGGAAGGAAATTTAAAACAGAGGGAATATATGCAAACATAGAGCTGTTTCACTTTGCTGTGTAACAGAAACTAACACAACATTGTAAAGCAACTGTATTCCTAAAAGAGTTAATTTAGAAAAAGAAAATAGTAGTCATTCCTCCACCAAACTATGCCTTGGAAAATGTTTATTCTCTTCTAATGACACTCAATAAAAATTACTATGTACAACTTTAAAAGTTAATATCATTTTTTGTCTTTGTGCATTTTTTATAATCTACTTGTATATATTCTAGTATAATGATGACATACTCTTTATTTCCTGGTTCCTTAAAATATTGTTATTCTATTTTACATTTATTAAAAGACATTCTCTGTGAGACATTCCCATGAAGACCATCTAAAAGTCAGAGGCAGGAAATGGAGTGAATGAGTAATTGCTCAATGGTTTAAGTTATGTTAAAGCTCCACATTCTCTCATAATTGTCCATTTTATTTCAAATACAATTCAAGGTGTAAAACTATGTTCCATAAACCTATAAGGTTCTGTGTAGTAATAGCTTTTGAGATTGTGCTCTACAGTAGGCTGATTCAGAAAATTATAATTGACTTTGCTGCTGGAAATTTCCAAATTCCATCTTTAGGAATATATATGTATATACATATATACACATATACACACATGTTTGTATGTGTGGAGGGGGAGAGAGAATGATTTTCAGAAATTGATTCATGCCATTGTGAAGACTGGAAGTCAAAAATCTATGGAGAGCTGCTTGAATTATTGGAGGTCTAAAGGTAGAATTCTTTCTTATTTAGGGGATTTCAGTTTAACACCTTCAAATGATTGGAAAAGGCCCACCCACATTAAGCAGAGTGATCTGCTTTACCAATGTACACTGATAAATTGTTAATCCCAGCTACAAAATGTCTTCACGGTGACATCTAAACTAATTGACCAACTGGGTACCATGGCCTAGGCAAATTGATACATAAAGTTAACCATTACAGTGGCAGCTATACATGACCTACTTTAATTTTTAAATTACCATTTAAAGTATATGCTGAGTCAGTTCAATCATGTCTGACTCTTCATGATCCCATGAACTGTAGCCCATCAGGCTCCTCTGTTCATGGAATTCTGAACAATACTGGAGTGGGTTGACATGTCCTCTCCAGGGGATCTTCCTGACCCAGTGATCAATCCCTCATCTCTTAGTTCTCCTACATTGGCAGGTGGGTTCTTACCACAACCATCACCTGGGAAGCCCATTTGAAATATCCAACATAAAAGTCAAAAGCTCAAAGATAAGTGAATCATTGCAAATAGGGCATTTAATTTCAACAACTACCAGAGACAGTACTAAAATACAACAAACAGTCAAGTTACATAAGACTTGCACTTGGATCTCCAAGAAATTTATTTTTCTCCATCTCCCAAAATTATATTAGCTGGCTTCTAAGGTATTCTGGATAAATCTGTAAGGGTTGTTTCAATATGAACAAACTGAACAAATGAAAATTTCTTCCACTTTTTATTTCTCATGAATCACAATCATAAGATTCCCATTTTTGATTTTTCAATCTCTATTTCTAATCTGTGTAAAAAATTACCATAAAAACATGTCCTCGGATCAAGTCTATCTTTTGACTTCATCTGTTCTCATATAATGCCACCTTAAAATGTATGTAAGGCTGAGGAGGCTTTACAAATGGCTATGAAAAGAAGAGAAGCAAAAGGCAAAGGAGAGAAGGAAAGATATACTCATCTGAATGCAGAGTTCCAAAGAATAGCAAAGAGAGATAAGAAAGCCTTCCTCAGTGATCAGTGCAAAGAAGTAGAGCAAAAACAATAGAATGGGAAAGACTAGAGATCTCTTCAAGAAAATTAGAGATAACAAGGGAACTTTTCATACAAGGATGGGCACAATAAAGGGCAGAAATGGTATGGACCTAACTGAAGCAGAAAATATTAAGAAGAGGTGGCAAAAGAAGAAATATACAAAAAAGATCTTCATGACCCACATAATCATGGTGGTGTGATCATCAACCAAGAGCCAGACATCTTGGAATGTGAAGTCAAGTGGGCCTTAGGGAGCAACACTGTGAACAAAGCTAGTAGAGGCGATGGAATTCCAGTTGAGCTAATTCCAATCCTAAAAGATGGGGCTGTGAAAGTGCTGCACTCGATATGCCAGCAAATTTGGAAAACTCAGCAGTGGCCACAGAGCTGGAAAAGGTCAGTTTTCATTCCATTTCCAAAGAAAGGTAATGTCAAAGGAAACAAGGTTGGGCACAATAAAGGGCAGAAATGGTATGGACCTAACTGAAGCAGAAAATATTAAGAAGAGGTGGCAAAAGAAGAAATATACAAAAAAGATCTTCATGACCCACATAATCATGGTGGTGTGATCATCAACCAAGAGCCAGACATCCTGGAATGTGAAGTCAAGTGGGCCTTAGGGAGCAACACTGTGAACAAAGCTAGTAGAGGCGATGGAATTCCAGTTGAGCTAATTCCAATCCTAAAAGATGGGGCTGTGAAAGTGCTGCACTCGATATGCCAGCAAATTTGGAAAACTCAGCAGTGGCCACAGAGCTGGAAAAGGTCAGTTTTCATTCCATTTCCAAAGAAAGGTAATGTCAAAGGATGTTCAAACTACCGCACAATTGCACTCATTCACACACTAGCAACGTAATGCTCAAAATTCTCCAAGCGAGGCTTCAACAGTACATGAACCATGAAATTCAAGAAGTTCAAGTTCTGCTTAGAAAAGACAGAGAAACCAGAGATCAAATTTCCAAGATCTGTTGGATTATCGAAAAAGCAAGAGAGTTCCAAAAAAACATCTACTTCTGCTTTATTAACTATGCCAAGGCCTTCAACTGTGTGGATCATGACAAACTGTGGAAAATTTTTTAAGAAATGGGAATACCAGACCACCTGACCTGCCTCCTGAGAAAACTGTATGCAGGTCAGGAAGCAACAGTAGAACTGGACGCTGAACAACAGACTGGTTCCAAATAGGAAAAGGAGTTCGTCAAGGCTGTATACCGTCACCATGCTTATTTAACTTATGCACAGAGTACATCATGAGAAATGCTGGACTGGATGAAGCTGAAGCTGAAATCAAGATTGCTGGGAGAAATATAAATAGCCTCAGTTACGCAGATGACACCACCTTTATGGCAGAAAGTGAAGAAGCGATAAAGAGCCTCTTGATGAAAGTGAAAGAGGAGAGTGAAAGAATTAGCTTAAAGCTCAACATTCAGAAAATGAAGATCATGGCATCCAGTTCCATCACTTCATGGCAAATTGATGGGGAAAGAGTGAAAACAGTGACCGACTTTATTTGGGGGGGCTCCAAAATCACTGTGGATGGTGACTGCAGCCCTGACATTAAAAGACGCTTACTCCTTGGAAGAGAAGTTATGACCAACCTTGACAGCATGTTCAAAAGCAGAGACATTACTTTGCCAACAAAGGTTCATCTATTCAAAGCTATGATTTTTTCAATAGTCATGTATGGATATGAGTGTTGGACTATAAATAAACCTGATTAACAAAGAATTGATGCTTTTGAACTGTGGTGTTGGAGAAAACTTTTGAGAATCCCTTGGACAGCAAGGAGATCCAACCAGTCCATCCTAAAGGCAATCAGTCCTGAATATTCACTGGAAGGACTGTTGGCTGAAGCTGAAGTTCCAGTACTTTGGCCACCTGATGCAAAGAACTGACTCCTTTGAAAAGTCAAATGATTCTGGGAAAGATTGAAGGTGGGAGGAGAAGGGATTACAGAGTATAAAATGGTTGAATGACATCACCAATTCAATGGATATGAGTTTGAGTAAACTCTGGGAGTTGGAGATAAACAAGGAGGCCTGGCATGCCGAAGTCCATGGGGTCATAAAGAATCAGATATGACTGAGCGACTGAACTAAACTGAAAATGTATGTACTTAAACCAAAATATTTCTAATATAGCTTTACTAATACATTGTTCTAACATACATTGTACAAATATATTTTTGCTGTGAAAATTTTACTCATCAATGTGAAATGAGCAAAACTGTTCCAGTAATAAGTGACCTTTGTTTTCTGTTCATTTTATAGTAAGATCAGCAAAAATTCCCAGTTACCTGCTGGCTTTGTTTTATGTTCTAACACTGAAGCAGTGTTTCATTAGAAACTCTGAATTATTTACTTTTCTTCACTGTTGATTTATTTATACACTTAAATGGCTGCCATGTGCATATTCTGGCTCAGGGGAATATGAGTCTTAGCAAAGTTAATTGAAAAATATATGTCCATGTAGCCAATGCATGCACATTCTTTCTGTGTATATTTGTATATGTATGGATGAAACACATGTTCAATTATAATTTACTTAACTACTCTTTCCAGCCTGTTTCAAAAGATACATGCAATCCATCTGTGTGTACACATTTGTGAAAAAGTCCACATTCATTGTTCCAATGATATCAGAAAATATGAAATTTTTCTGAAAGTATGTAAATCTGTTTGAAGAGAAAGAAAAGGTGTAACATCAGTTTCCTAATATGGGTATGATATAACTTGGGAGATAAAATTATTCAGTGATACATTTATAAAGGGTGGAAGTTTAAAGAAAATATACAAAATGAATGAAACCATTCATTTGAAGGCCAAAGATTTAGGATAAAATTTGTGTGATCATATATGGAGTTAGTGGTAGAACTGAAATTATAGGTATGTTTTCTTGGAGATTAGTTTAGACCCACATCCTTGTTCTACTGAAACTCAATTTTAATATTATAGTTTATACTTGGTGGATTCCTTGTATAAAGAGATTTAGAATAATTCTGAAAGAACTTGGGGAACAAAATAAAGTTTCCCTAAGAAGAGACAGGTTTTTGATTTTAAAAATAAGAAGCAGAACTCTAGCTACAAAAGTGTTTAAGAAATATAGTTTTCAAATTTCTAAGTCTATGTGGTATAGAAAGGCAACTTAGAAAGCAGATGGAATAGAATGTGTCAATAATTGCTACATCTATTCTTTTAGTTGTTCAAAATCCGTGCAATCCCTCTACTTAAACATCAAAATTAAAACAGTACCAATAACTGGTTTAACCCAATATGCATGATTATGTAATTATGAAAACACACTTAACCTTTTATCATCAGAAGAGGCCCATAATACCCATAACACATAAAATTTTATCCATCTCTATGTGAGATTCAATATTCTTCTATATATCCTACATTATTATTTTTTATTATAATATGCAGATAATTCTAGGAAAAGACACTATCAACTAGATGAACTCTGATTAAAAAAAAACAGATTGGCAAGATATATGAGACATTATTAATAGGAACTAGTGATAATACTTGAGGCATAACTAACAGAAAACACCCAAGTGGAAAGATTAAAACAAATCATTTGTTTATGCAGTGTGTTCCACCGTATCACAAAAACAACACTGCATTTTCTGACTTACAAAACAATAATACTATCTATTGTACTGAGCAATAGTCAGCTCTTTCATAAGAGACATAAAGTTTGCAGTTCTACAGCCAAAAACGTAATCTACAGACAGAAATTCATTAAAAGGCTGTAAGTGTTATGATTGGTTAACAAATATAACTTATATGGATTTCAAGTTCTGGATAAAACTTTCAGGAGTGATTTAATAATTACAATTTTCAAGTAGACAAAGGGCTCTCATGAAGAACGTGGTGACCGAGTGTTTTGTGATAATATATTATAGGGCATGTATTTTCTGTAAATATGTAACAGAATTAAAGATGTTTAAACAATACCCTGATTGTTTAAACAATCAGTTGAGCTTCATCAGTTACATGAAGAAATTAGTAATGGTGATATGTGTTATAGGTTGACTTCAGTGAAGAGAGATGATTCTTCTGAGCTCTTCTAAAATGGAAGAGAAACTTGATGAGGTGGTATAAACATGATTTGCTGCAGAGTGGTATGACAGATAGCTGCTCGTAGCCCTTTTGACTTCAGGATTGTGCCATACTTTAATAACATTATGTCTCAACTAATGCTTTCAAAGATCTCAAATGGAAATTGAACTTAGTTTGAATTCAGGCAAGGTATTAAAGTTTCTAAATCTTAGGTTTTTCATTTATAAAATGAAGAGACTGAGCTAGACTAGAATTCTCAAAATGTGGCCTGTTTATCACTAGACTGAGGCATGCCACACAGCCAAATAAGCAAAGTTCTCAGATCCTGTCCCTTACTTTCACAGCCTGATACTTGCTGCTGGAAAAACTGATGTCTGAATTTCGTTTGAGTAAAGACCTCCACGTTCCATTCTAAAAGCAGTCAAGTACAGTGAAGTGAGTCTTGACTTCAATTACAGTCACAAGTTCAAATGTGCTTTCAGTGGCCTGAAATGGGGAGAGAGACTGAAGCTCTCTAAATCTTGGTGTCCTTGCCTAAAGATATTCATGATAGCATCTCTTAATGGCAAAATGATGTGCAAACAGAATCTCTTTATTTCCAGCTTTACGCTCTATGATGCATCTCTTTTGCTTTTCTATCTAAAAAAAAAATTGCTAACATTTTACTCAAATGTGCAAAGAAGATATAGTTTTAGTCAACTTTTTAGTCTACTGAGAAGAAATTTAAAAAATGAAAAAAAAAAAAAAGGAATGTAACCCATTCAATGATTACAAGGCTTGGAAAAATTCTTTTAGTTGGTATAAGAGCTGTCTCTTATACACATCTGATTTAGATTTACATATACTACTGATACTATGCATAAAATAGGTAATAAGAACCTGTATAGTACAGGGAATTCTACTCAGTGCTCTGTGGCGACCTAAAAGGGAAGGAAATTTAAGACAGAGGGAATATATGCAAACATAGAGCTGTTTCACTTTGCTGTGTAACAGAAACTAACACAACATTGTAAAGCAACTGTATTCCTAAAAGAGTTAATTTAGAAAAAGAAAATAGTAGTCATTCCTCCACCAAACTATGCCTTGGAAAATGTTTATTCTCTTCTAATGACACTCAATAAAAATTACTATGTACAACTTTAAAAGTTAATATCATTTTTTGTCTTTGTGCATTTTTTATAATCTACTTGTATATATTCTAGTATAATGATGACATACTCTTTATTTCCTGGTTCCTTAAAATATTGTTATTCTATTTTACATTTATTAAAAGACATTCTCTGTGAGACATTCCCATGAAGACCATCTAAAAGTCAGAGGCAGGAAATGGAGTGAATGAGTAATTGCTCAATGGTTTAAGTTATGTTAAAGCTCCACATTCTCTCATAATTGTCCATTTTATTTCAAATACAATTCAAGGTGTAAAACTATGTTCCATAAACCTATAAGGTTCTGTGTAGTAATAGCTTTTGAGATTGTGCTCTACAGTAGGCTGATTCAGAAAATTATAATTGACTTTGCTGCTGGAAATTTCCAAATTCCATCTTTAGGAATATATATGTATATACATATATACACATATACACACATGTTTGTATGTGTGGAGGGGGAGAGAGAATGATTTTCAGAAATTGATTCATGCCATTGTGAAGACTGGAAGTCAAAAATCTATGGAGAGCTGCTTGAGTTATTGGAGGTCTAAAGGTAGAATTCTTTCTTATTTAGGGGATTTCAGTTTAACACCTTCAAATGATTGGAAAAGGCCCACCCACATTAAGCAGAGTGATCTGCTTTACCAATGTACACTGATAAATTGTTAATCCCAGCTACAAAATGTCTTCACGGTGACATCTAAACTAATTGACCAACTGGGTACCATGGCCTAGGCAAATTGATACATAAAGTTAACCATTACAGTGGCAGCTATACATGACCTACTTTAATTTTTAAATTACCATTTAAAGTATATGCTGAGTCAGTTCAATCATGTCTGACTCTTCATGATCCCATGAACTGTAGCCCATCAGGCTCCTCTGTTCATGGAATTCTGAACAATACTGGAGTGGGTTGACATGTCCTCTCCAGGGGATCTTCCTGACCCAGTGATCAATCCCTCATCTCTTAGTTCTCCTACATTGGCAGGTGGGTTCTTTACCACAACCATCACCTGGGAAGCCCATTTGAAATATCCAACATAAAAGTCAAAAGCTCAAAGATAAGTGAATCATTGCAAATAGGGCATTTAATTTCAACAACTACCAGAGACAGTACTAAAATACAACAAACAGTCAAGTTACATAAGACTTGCACTTGGATCTCCAAGAAATTTATTTTTCTCCATCTCCCAAAATTATATTAGCTGGCTTCTAAGGTATTCTGGATAAATCTGTAAGGGTTGTTTCAATATGAACAAACTAAACAAATGAAAATTTCTTCCACTTTTTATTTCTCATGAATCACTATCATAAGATTCCCATTTTTGATTTTTCAATCTCTATTTCTAATCTGTGTAAAAAATTACCATAAAAACATGTCCTCAGATCAAGTCTATCTTTTGACTTCATCTGTTCTCATATAATGCCACCTTAAAATGTATGTAAGGCTGAGGAGGCTTTACAAATGGCTATGAAAAGAAGAGAAGCAAAAGGCAAAGGAGAGAAGGAAAGATATACTCATCTGAATGCAGAGTTCCAAAGAATAGCAAAGAGAGATAAGAAAGCCTTCCTCAGTGATCAGTGCAAAGAAGTAGAGCAAAAACAATAGAATGGGAAAGACTAGAGATCTCTTCAAGAAAATTAGAGATAACAAGGGAACTTTTCATACAAGGTTGGGCACAATAAAGGGCAGAAATGGTATGGACCTAACTGAAGCAGAAAATATTAAGAAGAGGTGGCAAAAGAAGAAATATACAAAAAAGATCTTCATGACCCACATAATCATGGTGGTGTGATCATCAACCAAGAGCCAGACATCTTGGAATGTGAAGTCAAGTGGGCCTTAGGGAGCAACACTGTGAACAAAGCTAGTAGAGGCGATGGAATTCCAGTTGAGCTAATTCCAATCCTAAAAGATGGGGCTGTGAAAGTGCTGCACTCGATATGCCAGCAAATTTGGAAAACTCAGCAGTGGCCACAGAGCTGGAAAAGGTCAGTTTTCATTCCATTTCCAAAGAAAGGTAATGTCAAAGGATGTTCAAACTACCGCACAATTGCACTCATTCACACGCTAGCAACGTAATGCTCAAAATTCTCCAAGCGAGGCTTCAACAGTACATGAACCATGAAATTCAAGAAGTTCAAGTTCTACTTAGAAAAGACAGAGAAACCAGAGATCAAATTTCCAAGATCTGTTGGATTATCGAAAAAGCAAGAGAGTTCCAAAAAAACATCTACTTCTGCTTTATTAACTATGCCAAGGCCTTCAACTGTGTGGATCATGACAAACTGTGGAAAATTTTTTAAGAAATGGGAATACAAGACCACCTGACCTGCCTCCTGAGAAAACTGTATGCAGGTCAGGAAGCAACAGTAGAACTGGACGTTGAACAACAGACTGGTTCCAAATAGGAAAAGGAGTTCGTCAAGGCTGTATACCGTCACCATGCTTATTTAACTTATGCACAGAGTACATCATGAGAAATGCTGGACTGGATGAAGCTGAAGCTGAAATCAAGATTGCTGGGAGAAATATAAATAGCCTCAGTTACGCAGATGACACCACCTTTATGGCAGAAAGTGAAGAAGCGATAAAGAGCCTCTTGATGAAAGTGAAAGAGGAGAGTGAAAGAATTAGCTTAAAGCTCAACATTCAGAAAATGAAGATCATGGCATCCAGTTCCATCACTTCATGGCAAATTGATGGGGAAAGAGTGAAAACAGTGACTGACTTTATTTGGGGGGGCTCCAAAATCACTGTGGATGGTGACTGCAGCCCTGACATTAAAAGACGCTTACTCCTTGGAAGAGAAGTTATGACCAACCTTGACAGCATGTTCAAAAGCAGAGACATTACTTTGCCAACAAAGGTTCATCTATTCAAAGCTATGATTTTTTCAATAGTCATGTATGGATATGAGTGTTGGACTATAAATAAACCTGATTAACAAAGAATTGATGCTTTTGAACTGTGGTGTTGGAGAAAACTTTTGAGAATCCCTTGGACAGCAAGGAGATCCAACCAGTCCATCCTAAAGGCAATCAGTCCTGAATATTCACTGGAAGGACTGTTGGCTGAAGCTGAAGTTCCAGTACTTTGGCCACCTGATGCAAAGAACTGACTCCTTTGAAAAGTCAAATGATTCTGGGAAAGATTGAAGGTGGGAGGAGAAGGGGATTACAGAGTATAAAATGGTTGAATGACATCACCAATTCAATGGATATGAGTTTGAGTAAACTCTGGGAGTTGGAGATAAACAAGGAGGCCTGGCATGCCGAAGTCCATGGGGTCATAAAGAATCAGATATGACTGAGCGACTGAACTAAACTGAAAATGTATGTACTTAAACCAAAATATTTCTAATATAGCTTTACTAATACATTGTTCTAACATACATTGTACAAATATATTTTTGCTGTGAAAATTTTACTCATCAATGTGAAATGAGCAAAACTGTTCCAGTAATAAGTGACCTTTGTTTTCTGTTCATTTTATAGTAAGATCAGCAAAAATTCCCAGTTACCTGCTGGCTTTGTTTTATGTTCTAACACTGAAGCAGTGTTTCATTAGAAACTCTGAATTATTTACTTTTCTTCACTGTTGATTTATTTATACACTTAAATGGCTGCCATGTGCATATTCTGGCTCAGGGGAATATGAGTCTTAGCAAAGTTAATTGAAAAATATATGTCCATGTAGCCAATGCATGCACATTCTTTCTGTGTATATTTGTATATGTATGGATGAAACACATGTTCAATTATAATTTACTTAACTACTCTTTCCAGCCTGTTTCAAAAGATACATGCAATCCATCTGTGTGTACACATTTGTGAAAAAGTCCACATTCATTGTTCCAATGATATCAGAAAATATGAAATTTTTCTGAAAGTATGTAAATCTGTTTGAAGAGAAAGAAAAGGTGTAACATCAGTTTCCTAATATGGGTATGATATAACTTGGGAGATAAAATTATTCAGTGATACATTTATAAAGGGTGGAAGTTTAAAGAAAATATACAAAATGAATGAAACCATTCATTTGAAGGCCAAAGATTTAGGATAAAATTTGTGTGATCATATATGGAGTTAGTGGTAGAACTGAAATTATAGGTATGTTTTCTTGGAGATTAGTTTAGACCCACATCCTTGTTCTACTGAAACTCAATTTTAATATTATAGTTTATACTTGGTGGATTCCTTGTATAAAGAGATTTAGAATAATTCTGAAAGAACTTGGGGAACAAAATAAAGTTTCCCTAAGAAGAGACAGGTTCTTGATTTTAAAAATAAGAAGCAGAACTCTAGCTACAAAAGTGTTTAAGAAATATAGTTTTCAAATTTCTAAGTCTATGTGGTATAGAAAGGCAACTTAGAAAGCAGATGGAATAGAATGTGTCAATAATTGCTACATCTATTCTTTTAGTTGTTCAAAATCCGTGCAATCCCTCTACTTAAACATCAAAATTAAAACAGTACCAATAACTGGTTTAACCCAATATGCATGATTATGTAATTATGAAAACACACTTAACCTTTTATCATCAGAAGAGGCCCATAATACCCATAACACATAAAATTTTATCCATCTCTATGTGAGATTCAATATTCTTCTATATATCCTACATTATTATTTTTTATTATAATATGCAGATAATTCTAGGAAAAGACACTATCAACTAGATGAACTCTGATTAAAAAAAAACAGATTGGCAAGATATATGAGACATTATTAATAGGAACTAGTGATAATACTTGAGGCATAACTAACAGAAAACACCCAAGTGGAAAGATTAAAACAAATCATTTGTTTATGCAGTGTGTTCCACCGTATCACAAAAACAACACTGCATTTTCTGACTTACAAAACAATAATACTATCTATTGTACTGAGCAATAGTCAGCTCTTTCATAAGAGACATAAAGTTTGCAGTTCTACAGCCAAAAACGTAATCTACAGACAGAAATTCATTAAAAGGCTGTAAGTGTTATGATTGGTTAACAAATATAACTTATATGGATTTCAAGTTCTGGATAAAACTTTCAGGAGTGATTTAATAATTACAATTTTCAAGTAGACAAAGGGCTCTCATGAAGAACGTGGTGACCGAGTGTTTTGTGATAATATATTATAGGGCATGTATTTTCTGTAAATATGTAACAGAATTAAAGATGTTTAAACTATACCCTGATTGTTTAAACAATCAGTTGAGCTTCATCAGTTACATGAAGAAATTAGAATGGTGATATGTGTTATAGGTTGACTTCAGTGAAGAGAGATGATTCTTCTGAGCTCTTCTAAAATGGAAGAGAAACTTGATGAGGTGGTATAAACATGATTTGCTGCAGAGTGGTATGACAGATAGCTGCTCGTAGCCCTTTTGACTTCAGGATTGTGCCATACTTTAATAACATTATGTCTCAACTAATGCTTTCAAAGATCTCAAATGGAAATTGAACTTAGTTTGAATTCAGGCAAGGTATTAAAGTTTCTAAATCTTAGGTTTTTCATTTATAAAATGAAGAGACTGAGCTAGACTAGAATTCTCAAAATGTGGCCTGTTTATCACTAGACTGAGGCATGCCACACAGCCAAATAAGCAAAGTTCTCAGATCCTGTCCCTTACTTTCACAGCCTGATACTTGCTGCTGGAAAAACTGATGTCTGAATTTCGTTTGAGTAAAGACCTCCACGTTCCATTCTAAAAGCAGTCAAGTACAGTGAAGTGAGTCTTGACTTCAATTACAGTCACAAGTTCAAATGTGCTTTCAGTGGCCTGAAATGGGGAGAGAGACTGAAGCTCTCTAAATCTTGGTGTCCTTGCCTAAAGATATTCATGATAGCATCTCTTAATGGCAAAATGATGTGCAAACAGAATCTCTTTATTTCCAGCTTTACGCTCTATGATGCATCTCTTTTGCTTTTCTATCTAAAAAAAAAAAATGCTAACATTTTACTCAAATGTGCAAAGAAGATATAGTTTTAGTCAACTTTTTAGTCTACTGAGAAGAAATTTAAAAAATGAAAAAAAAAAAAAAGGAATGTAACCCATTCAATGATTACAAGGCTTGGAAAAATTCTTTTAGTTGGTATAAGAGTATATACCCAAATGTTAGAACATCTTTAAAATTCACTGAAGTATTTTGAGGCCATCCTAATTACAACACAAAGAAAATCTTCGAATTAGCTATTGCAAACATTTATTCAACTGCAGTGCCATTATTTTGGAGAAGGCGATGGCACCCCACTCCAGTACTCTTGCCTGGAAAATCCCATGGATGGAGGAGCCTGCTAGGCTGCAGTCCATGGGGTCACCAAGAGTGGGACACGACTGAGTGACTTCACTTTCACTTTTCACTTTCATACATTGGAGAAGGAAATGACAGCCCACTCCAGTGTTCTTGCCTGGAGAATCCCAGGGATGGGGGAGCCTGGTGGGCTGCCGTCTATGGGGTCGCACAGAGTCAGACACGACTGAAGGGACTTAGCAGTAGCAATGCCATTATTATATGTATTACATTACTATTTTATATCTGTGTTTATGCATATATATGTACACATATGTATGTTTCCTTATTATCTTTTACTTTATTTTGCTAATTATTGCTAACTTGCTTAAAATACTAGACCTCAGCTTTTAAGTACCTGAAACAAAAAATAAGTAGACAGAGAAAAATGCTGGCAAAAGTGGAAACCCTAGAGGAACTCTGCTCATGCATTCTCTGTGTTATGTTTCTTTCTATCTCTAATCACTCTTAATCACTAGTTTTGTTTCACTAGAAAGTTATTCTGCAGTGTACTGAAGACTGAGTGAGCCCAGAGCAGTGAATGCATTCTCAAACATGAACTGACAATACAGAGTTTTCAAAGTTCTGAGCCACAAGTTGAGTTTTAGAAAACAAAACAAAAAAAAAGATCACTCCAAATATTTTATGGAAAACAAAACCATTCTGAATAACCCCAAAAGATCATCATAAAAAACAGAGTCCAATGGGTTTTTCTCTTTGTTTGTTTCCATGGGGGTAGATATTTAATAGAAAATTATGGAGGGTTGAATGAGACAGAATTCCTCTCAAATGTCTCAGTTTATAGGAAGCGTAATGGAACCCAGGGTTCTTAGGACAATATACGCTGAAATATTTGAGTACCTGTTGACTTGGAATTGAACTGTGGTTTTATCTCCCCTACAGGTCACTTCACTTTTGGAGATTGCTGGATGAGATTTTTTTGTGAATATGTAATAAATATTCTATGTTTTAGTCTTATTTTTGAAGATGAGTGTAGACAGATTTCATTAAAAGTATACAACATAAGACAACTTTAACAGAATAGTCTCATTTTTATGTGTTTCCTACCTGAATTTTGACAAGGAAAATTGATGTGAAAGTATTTGCAAATTCTTGCTGACAGTTCAGCTAAGTCACTTCCATGGGAAACAGTATGGAGATTCCTCAAAAAATTAAAAATAGAACTACCAAAGTATCCACCTAGGCCACTTCTGGGTATTTATCTGAAGAATATGAACACTTAGCATGCATGTACGCATGAACACACTAACTAAAAATATATATGCACCCGTATGTTCACTGCAGCATTAACAATAGCCAAAATATGGAAACAACCTAAATTTCTGATGATGGATGAATGGATAAATATATATATACACATACACACACACACACACACACACATACAAAATGGAATACTACAAAGCCAAAAAATAAAGGGGCAGCTTGCCATTTGCAACAACATAAATGGACCTTAAGGGTATTATACTAAGTGAAATGTTAGGTAGAGAAAGACATACCATATGATTTCACTTATATGTGGAACTTAAAAAAATTACATAAACAAACTAAACAAAAACAAACTCGCAGATACAGAGAACAGATTAATTCTAACCAGAAAGGAAGTGAGTTAGAGGTTTGAGTAAAGGGGGTAGGTTGTCTGGGTGATGGAAGATAATTAAACTTTGGTGGTGATAACTTTGAAGTATAACAAATATCAAAATATGTTATACACTTGAGGCTTGTATAATGTTATTATCCAATTTGGCATCATTTTTTTAAAAAGGTCACCTTCCTACAACCACTTCAAATTTACTGAACCATGTATTTCTCCTTTCAGTGCTAGAAAGCTCAGAACCAGGTATATGTTAAGTGCTTAAAAAAATAACTGCTGAGAATACATTATTATTTTGTCAAAACTTTATTTTTCCTTGTAAAGTATTTGAAGCTAATTTTACTGTACAAAAACTATATAAAAACATCAAAAAAGTAATTTGAAATAGAAAAAAAG
>SJYC01021035.1:0-25128 GCA_006408675.1 Madoqua kirkii
TTTCTCACATAAATCATGCCCTCTTTGTTCGGCCTTGTGAGATAGTTTTTCTGTGATTTTCCTTTCAACATCATGAGTATACATGTTCTAATTTGGGGCCAGCATACTCCTCTGTGGATGTTCCAAGTTTAAGGTATTCTTTTAAGTTTGAAACAATTTAGAAATAATGATGGGCACCCTTTCTTGATCAAAACATCAATTTGATTGCTGATAGAGATGGCCTAAACTGTGGCTTTCACCTAAAATAGTATTAAATAAACTTTATATTTTTTCCCTTCACAAAAGAACTCACCTAATTAGCCACAGAGAGAGTAGATTAAAAAATATATATCTCAATTCTCACATCAGTGAGGTAGAAAAAAATTCATAATTATGTATAAAGGTAAACACTGCTCATCTGGACCTTTCTGAGGGACTGATTATCCTCCTCAACTTCTACTCCCATGAGTATTACTCCAGAGTAAAGGACTCAGATCTTTGATGGTAGTTGTGCTGAGAGCAAGTGTGGTTTTTAAACAACTTGCGTCGTCCATGTTCACTGGACAGATTTTAGTAAAGGTGACTGATGATTCACATGAAGACATTTGGATGAAGAATCCAGGGGAAAAGAGGAACACACATGTGAAGGAGAGCGAGCCAGTGTATGAATTGGGACAGGAACATGTCCAAGAAAGGACTTGTATGTCTTTATTTCCTCATATATGTTATAATTTTCCTTGTTAAATAAAAGTGGGTACGTGCATGTCTTCGTGCATTGAGTTACGTGGTTTGTTAAAAAGGACAACAGTGGCAGAGTGTCCTTCTTCCCTTTATGTTCCCTTCATCCAATCACCTATCACAAAAATTCTACAATCTGAGATAATATATTTGTAATTGAGCAGGATTCTACAGGACCTTCCCTGGGACAGACCCCCTTCTTCGTATTCCCCTCTGTCCCTCTTCTCTGAAGTAGCTGAATAATCACGTCTGATGTACACTTCCTGAGTTGTTTCACAGATGCTAAAACCACCACCAAATGGAAGAAATTAACTTCTTAATGATCATGAGTACATAGCCCCCAGATATACTGGTACCTAAGAGTCAGTAATGACCTGTTTCCTCAACGTCAACCAGTCAGATAATTGTGATGAAGCTGATCATATACCTTGTGACCTCCCACCACCACCTGGCCTTTAAAAATACTTTGCTGAAACCTTCCTAGGAGTTCAGGGTTTGGGGGGCATGAGTCTTCTTGCGTAGTTCTACAATAAAATTTTCTCTGCTACCAACTCTCTAACATTTTGGTTATCTTGACTTCACTGTGAGTTAAGAACATGAGCTTGCACTTGGTAACTTATCCAGAAATTTCAGGCAGGGAAACTGTTGTAAGCTAAGACACCATTAAACTGGGTATCAAAGACAAAAATATTATTCTGAAGTTAGAACTTTTAAAAGCAAGCTTAGTTCTCTTTCTTTTGTTTATTTTTCTTATCAAAGGAAAAAAAAAGACAAAAAGCAAAATTAACTGCAGTAACCCTGAATTTCTATTTTACATTGGAATTCAGACTATAAGTTTGGTGCATATTTTAAATTTATCTTCTAGTTATTATCTTAGGATTATTTAAGAAAAAACTGAGGAAATGCACCCCTCCTCTTTTACTGCTCTACATGAAAAGTAATTAAGGTGAAAAATGTAGAAAATCCAGAAACTCAATGCTGCAATCAATGTAAATCTATGCAAGGGAGCGCAGGCCAATGAAAACAGGGACAAGAGGTCAAAAACCCCCTCTGGACCCTCTGCCTTCATCATATCACCAGAGGTATACTTTTATTTGTTACTTTTTCACATTTTGATAGACAGTGTTATCCAAAATATGTGAGCATTAGAAAAGGAAAAAGTCCCAGCCATCAATCTCCAGTTAAATCCAAAGGGCCTTAGCAGCTACTTATTTGAAGGATATAATCTATTGCCTATCATCTAGCAGAATGGAAAACAAGGGTAATTTGTGTGACTTTTTATCTTGCAACAAAGAATGAAAAAAGAATTAGATGACAATAACTATTTTCATAATTACTCCAGGCAATTTTTAAAACTAAAGCCTGAAGTTTAAAATGATGTTAATGAGAGAAATTCAAAATCGATCATGGTAATAGTCATCTGTGGTCCCTGGGTCATGTTGTAGCTACAAATATCAGTGATTAGAAATGTCATTGATTAAATATGACATTTAATGAACTAAAAAATGTCTAATGAGGAGAAAAGGCTACTAGGGTTACATTTAATGGTTTGCAAAGACAGCGACCTGAATAAATATTATCTACTGACACCTTCAGTTAAAGTCTGTTGTGAGGAGAAAAAATGTTCTTCTTTCTTAAAAAATACTGATGATCTAAAACACAATTTGACATTTTACAAGACTTTCCCTTCCAGGAGAACTGTTGAGTCAGTGGCAGCAATTACATAATGATTCAAATTCTTTTCACAACCCACCTGTTTTGTGAGTTTGTTCAGAATGCCCAGCATTTGATTTACGAATTGAACACATTTTAATTTTTACATTCTTTCTACCTATTCAGTGTTGCTATTCAGTTGCTAAGTCATGTCTAGCCCTTTGCAGTCCCATGAACTGCAGCACACCAGATTTCCTTGTCTTTCACTATCTCCTGGAGGTTGCTCAAACTCGTGTTTGATGAGTTTGGTGATCCTTTCTAACCATCTCATCCTCTGTCACTCCCTTCTCCTTTTGCCTTCAACCTATACCAACATCAGGTTCTTTTCCAATGAGTCAGCCCTTCATTCGGAGAAGGCAATGGCAACCCACTCCAGTACTCTTGTCTGGGAAATCCGATGGATGGAGGAGCCTGGTAGGCTACAGTCCATGGGGTCACGAAGAGTCGGATACTACTGATGTGACTTAGCAGCAGCAGCAGCACCTCTTCACATAAGGTGGCCAAAGTATTGGAGTTTCAGCTTTGCTATCAGTCCTTCCAGTGAATAGTCAGAGTTGATTTCCTTTAGGATTTGCTTATTCATTACGTGAAATTAATTAACAGTGAAATCACAAATTCTATGTCATTGACCTTAGAAAATTACTTGAGTTAGAAGACATTAATTTCTATAATTCTAATTTTCTCTTCCTTCATTTTTGAGATATTGAACCTCATCTAATAAAGTTTCTATAATTGATATATATAAAAATCATAGTAACATCATATAGTTGATGCTAAATCTACCAAAACAATACATGCTAAATATACCATACTCCATAGATATAAGGATATAGAGCTTTATTCCTTCTTCAGTTTCTTCCTCTCTTGCTTTTATTTGCTTATTCAATCACTTATCTCATTCATTCAATAACTATTAACTGCGTGACTATTACATCTGAGGCATTGTTCAATTATCTTAGTGTTTAAGGTCTTGCTTTTCCTGAGCTCGCATTGTAGGATAAACTTGCACTCTCATGACTGATAGCCAATGGAAGTTTATAAACTAAAATGATAGTAATCTAGGGGCTTGTGAATATTTTTACAAAAATATTAGTAAGTTTTGATATATTTTGAGCTATGTGTTGCAAACAGCCAATAAGAGAAAACAAGCAAAATAAAGAGATTAATTTGGCTGTTATACCAAATAGCCATTTATCTGAAATAGAATTTTTGAGATTTTATCTTTATCTGCAAATGTGCATGCCACTTGAAAATAGGTATTTTGAACTACTATTAATAAGCAGCCTTTAATATGCAATAACTATCACCGGTACTTTAGCTAACCTTAAGAAATCCTCAAATGCTTTTAAATTGAGTGTTCTCTCACAAGAAACAAAAAAGTACAATTTTCTCCTTTTTCTTTGGTTCCTCTTCCACTGATCTTCATCTTCACCCTTTCTCCCTCCACTCCCTCTCTCCCTCTTTTCCTTTTCAGAATCCTGCTCTTTCTCTTAATGTTTCTACTTCCACTTCATCTATTTCATCCGTGTATGCTCCTCTTGGAGAAGGCAATGGCACCCCACTCCAGTACTCTTGCCTGGAAAATCCATGGACGGAGTAGCCTGATAGGCTGTAGTCCATGGGGTTGCTAAGAATCGGACACGACTTGAGTGGCTTCACTTTCACTTTTCACTTTCATCCATTGGAAAAGGAAATGGCAGCCCGGTCCACTGTTCTTGCCTGGAGAATCCCAGGGATAGGGGATCCTGATGGGCTTCTGTCTATGGGGCCACACAGAGTTAGACATGCTTGAAGTGACTTAACATCATGCTCCTCAGCCTCTTTCTTAGCTTCTTCCTCCTCTCCTTTTTATTTCCCATTTTCTTTCTCTTCCTTCTTTTGATTATCGTTTTATCTTATTTTCTTTATTTCTCTTAATGTTTCTACTTCCACTTCATCTATTTCATCCGTGTATGCTCCTCTTGGAGAAGGCAATGGCACCCCACTCCAGTACTCTTGCCTGGAAAATCCATGGACGGAGTAGCCTGATAGGCTGTAGTCCATGGGGTTGCTAAGAATCGGACACGACTTGAGTGGCTTCACTTTCACTTTTCACTTTCATCCATTGGAAAAGGAAATGGCAGCCCGGTCCACTGTTCTTGCCTGGAGAATCCCAGGGATAGGGGATCCTGATGGGCTTCTGTCTATGGGGCCACACAGAGTTAGACATGCTTGAAGTGACTTAACATCATGCTCCTCTTCCTCTTTCTTAGCTTCTTCCTCCTCTCCTTTTTATTTCCCATTTTCTTTCTCTTCCTTCTTTTGATTATCGTTTTATCTTATTTTCTTTGTTCTTGTTTTCACTTCTGATTATTTACTTGAAAAAAACCCTCAGACTTGAATTAATATGAAAAGAAAATTCATTATCTTCATTAGTGTGCTTAGCTATGATCTTTGGACAAAGATTGAAGACAGCTTTTCAGGTCCCCAAAGGGTCTTAATGGATATCCTAAGTTCAGATCTTTCATTTTACTGGTACTGGCCTAAGGCAATAATAAATCATGTTTCAACAGTACACTGAAGAAAAGAAACTACAAATAATCTTGGATCAATAGCCTGGGGTTTTATCATTATACTATAATTACAACATAATTTAGCTCTAATGCCACTGAAAATTGAGTTTAATTACCTGAAGAGAACAAAATGATGGAATACAGCATATAAGCTAAAAAAATTACACAAGTTATTTTGGCAAATACAGACCTAGAGTGAAAACAATTTGCTAACTAGGTTAGGCAATTAGATAGCCACTTGAACTCCATACTAACAATCTGAAATCACTAAAGCTTAAAAGGGTATGCAATAGCTCTGTCAAGTAGTAAATATTACGGGGATAATGTTTCATAAAGTTAAAAACAAAACTTTTCTTTCTCTCTCTCTCTTTCTCTCTCTCTCTCTCTCTCTCTCTCTCTCTCTTTTGCTATCTTCCATTGTCTGGCATTTGTAAAATAACCATATTTTTTAAATTACACATTGAATTTAATTTTAATAAACTTATTCTTTTAATTGTGTATTGGCAAAAATCCCCTTTATTTTACCACCAGAACTTTATCTTTACCTGATGCATTTAGATTATTTGCTTCAAGGGACAATAATAAAAACTACTTAGTATGGATGCTTGAAATTTCTTCAAATTGGTTAAAAAAAGTGTATTTTTATTCCTTGATTTTCAAACATACTACAAATATTTTCAATAAAATATATTTTAAACTAATAGTATTAGTATTATTGGGGATATAAAGCAATAAACTGAGGCAAGCTTTAATTACTTGAAATTGAAGTCATTTGGGAATAGCAGAAGAATTGAAATTTGGGAAAAAATGGTATAGTAACCTATAAGCAAATCTTTTTAGGGTTTGAATTGAGCTGTATTTATAGGAAGTGAGAGCAAAGAGTGGAGAGTTTGACCAGAGTTCAAATCAGTAAGTTTTTTGGCTTGAAGATGGAAAGAGATATTTGTTGGACGTTCATGGATCGGGAAATAATGCTTAATCTTCTATAAATCAGATATTTAATACAGATTAGTCTCTTCAGTTCTGTTCTTCTGAGGACACATATGTAAGGCTCTCCATTCCATATCCTCATTTCATTCTGGGTTGAAAGCCTACATTTTCCCCATTGGATCAAGATCTTTTACAGAAAGCACTGCTGATGAACTATATAGTTTAGACATTGTTTTCCTTCTTTCTTTCTTTCTTTATTTTTTTTTAAATCAAAGACATTTTTATATAGTCCATGTCCCTTGAGGATGAAGACGACTACTTTCAGGTGGCTTGTGTGCTACCAAGAAGGGAAATGACAACTGAATTTTATTGACCACCTTTGAGAAACAAATTTAATAATCAGTTTTAATCAGGATAGCTGAGTCAGAGAAACAAGGAAGTCCAGAGATGGTATGAACAGACCTAGCAGTTGAGAAATGGCTGTTGTCCTTTTCTGATTTCTGAGAAGAGCTATAAATTCCTGTAAGATCAGGTTAAGTTTCCTTTATTAGTTTGCCTTGACCATCTTCATTTTTTCCCTGCCATACTTCACTTTATCTTAATTTGTTTTGATATGTCCCCCTTTTGAGCATGTCCTCATTAGGGGTTTGATAATCCAACATATTGTGTTTCTTCTGCATAGCCTTCATTATTAGACTGATCATCTTTTTTGTTTATTTTTCTGCACCATGCCACAATTGGACATCTTTCTTCAAGGTGAGAGAAGCTTTTGTAGTTAGTACAGCCAAAGGCCACATTTGAGTAATTTCTGTATTGAGGCAAAGTGGAGAGTCAAAGCAGGAAGACTTATTCAAAGATACAATTTTTAGATATCTTTCAAAGCACGGTTGCAAACATCAGTGTATCAGACTTCTTATTTTTACAAAGACTGGATAAAGAAAAACTGAATATGTTAAGTCACAATACAAATTTAAAAATGACAGATAGGATAGAGGGAGAAAACTTAAGTATAGATTTAAACCCTGAGCTCAATTCTGTAGGTAGCCAGCTGAATAAAACCAAATCCCAAGATGAAAAAGATTGCATTTGTTGTAGTCAATGGACTGCTTATTAAAGGTATGTATTTGAATCTTGACTTCACAAAAGTGTTAATTCAAGTACAATAAATGATGCTGACTATAGCACAGATACCTCCTTGTTTAGTCAAAAGATAATCTGGCAAAAAAAAAAAAAAAAGAGAGAGAGAGAGAGTGAGAAAGAAAGACATAATCAAGGACTATCCTATTTTCAAGGACAACTTTGGCCAGAGGCTCTATGGAAATTTGTCGAGAGTTAAGAGATTCTTGAATAGCCTCATTTGCAATTACTCATAGCCTGAGGAGTAGGAAATTTGGCAAGGGAATCAAATTTGAATCAAATACTCCTCCTGTAATTTCTCCTAAAAACTGTGACTCAAGACTGAAAATAATGAGAGCAATAGAGGTCAGTGAATTGTAAGGGTCTTCAGGCCACACAGCAGGCCACACAGCTGAATGTATTTTAGTCACATTTGCCTTGAATTCCTTTGTGCAGAGTCTCAATATAATATTCCCCAAGTTTGGGATTGTTAACCAAAAACAGGAAAGTAGATCTCCAGAGTTAGAGGTTGACATGATAGGGAGGGGACTGAGATTTTTCCAGAGAACTTGAAGCTATAGAATCTGCTGAGAGAAAAAGTTAAATTTTTGCTAAACCTTTGAGAGCAGGTCTTTATCTCATGGAATGTGGCCTTTAGGCTCCCTCAGTGGGGCAGGCTCTTATCTAATGTTCTGTGGCCTTCAGGCCTTTACAAGGACCCCCTGGGGAAGCTGTTTTTCCTTCAGGGACTTTCCAGAAAGTCAATTTCCAGGAAATAGCTAACCGACAGAATATGGACCGATCAGCCGTTTCGACCTGATAGCAAATGGACCAATCCCTGTAAAGGTTAAAACCTGTGCACCAATCAAACTGTCTCTGCCCTACCCTCACCTGTTTGTGGTTTTTGTGCTTAAAAACTGTTCTGTAACGAATGTTCAAGGTTCGTTCCTCCTTGGAGGTGACTGAACCCCAGCGCACCGGCCTAATAAATCCTCGTGCTGTTTGCATCGAATCTGAGTCACGGTGATCTTTGGAGCGACGGGTCCTAGGAAAAGACTGCAAGGTCTAACACTGCAGCTTCATGGAAAACCCAATGACCATTTGAATTTTCTCTGCAATGGCCTAGATATCTGGAAAGTGGCATCATATTTCCAGGACAAAGAAAAGCAAAAAGTGGACAAATGAATCATAAAAAAGCCTTCACGGTATTAGAATTTAGAAAATAACATCAGGGAGGAAAGGAGAAATGGAAACAAACTTTCTTGCTTCCACATGTTAGGAGGAAGTAGTTTACCTCCATGTCAATTACTTCTCTTCCTGTTGTTCATTCACTAAGTCATGCCCAGCTCTTTGCAACCTCATGGACTATAGCCTGCCATGCTTCCCTATCCTTCACTATCTCCTACAGTTTTGTCTTTTCGGTCCATTTGATTCTGAGACCCCAGTGTTGGCCTGGGATCAGATGTTGGGTGGAGTCTTGTTCCAGTTGTAAAACAGGCACCAAAGGTTTTTCACCTTGTGATCGCTCAGTAGGGGCAGAGATCAAGAATACTTGGTAGAGTCCTTTCTATGAATCTCAATTTTGCAAAAGCATCAGAGTAAAACAATAATGGTGTGTAAATGACAAAGGAGTTAAAATGTCATGGCTAAATATATGATAAGAATTCAGTATTATGGAGTTGACAAATAAATGTGGTTATTTCTGTGATACACACTATTTTAAGATAATAACTAGAATTGTGACTATTCATGGGGTTCTCAAGGCAAAAATACTGAAGTAGCCTGCCATTCCCTTCTCCAGTGGACCACGTTTTTTCAGAACTCTCCATCATGACCCGTCCATCTTGGGTGGCCCTACACAGCATAGCTCACAGTTTCACTGAGTTAGACAAGGCTGTGGTCCATGTGATCAATTTGATCAGTTTTCTGTGATTGTGATTTTTCTTCTGTCTGCCCTGTAATGGTGAAGGATAGGAGGCTTATGAAAGCTTCCTGATAGGAGAGACTGACTAAGGGGAAAACTGGGTCTTGTTCTCAGTAAACCTTTAATGCAGTTTTCTGTTGATGGGTGGGACTGTGTTCCTTCCCTGTTGTTTGACCTGAGGTCAAACTATGGTGGAGGTAATGAAGATAATGGTGAACCCCTTCAAAAGGTCCTATACACCCACTGCCACATGCAGTGTCCTGGCCCTGCAGCAGGCCACCAGAGACTCTCCACCGGAGAGTCCTGGACACTCATGGGCAAGTCTGGGTCAGTCTCTTACTGACCCCATGAACAGTAAAAAAGGGAAAGGAGATAGGACATTGAAAGATGAACTCTCCAGGTCGGTAGGTACTCAATGTGCTACTAGAGAACAATGGAGAAATAATTCCAGAAATAATGAAGAGATAGAGCCAAAGCCAAAACAACATGCAGTTGTGGATGTGACTGGTGATAGAAGTAGTCCAATGCTGTAAAGATCAACATTGCATAGGAACCTGGAATGTTAGGTTCATGAATTGAAACAAATTGGAAGTGGTCAAACAGGAAAGGACAAGAGTGAACATTGACATTTTAGGAACCAGCAAACTAAGATGGACTGGAATGAGTGAATTTAACTCAGATGACCATGATATCTACTACTGTGGGCAAGAATCCCTTAGAAGAAATGGTGTCACCGTCATAGTCAGCAAGAGTCTGAAATGCAGTACATTGGTGCAATCTCCCAAACGGCAGAATGATCTCTATTCACTTCCAAGGTAAAACACTCACTATCACAGTAATCCAAGTCTATACCTCAACCAGTAAAGCTAAAGAAGATGAAGATGAAAAGTTCTATGAAGATCTACAAGACCTCCTAGAACTCATACCCAAAAAAGGTGTCCTTTTCATTATAGGGGACTGGAATGAAAAAGTAGAAAGTCAAGAGATACCTGGAGTAACAGGAAAACTTTGCCTTAGAGTACAAAATGAAGCAGGACAATGCCTAACAGAGTTTTTCTAAGAGAACACACTGGTCATAGCAAACACCCTCTCCCAACACAAGAGAAGACTCTACACATGGACATCATCAGATGGTCAATACTAAAATTGGGTTGATTATATTCTTTGCAGCCAAAGATGGAAAAGCTCTATACAGTCAGCAAAAATAAGACTGGGAGCTGACTGTGTCTCAGATGATGAATTTCTTATTGCCAAATTCAGACATAAATTGAAGAAAGTAAGGAAAACCACTAGACCATTCAGATATTATCTAAATCAAATCCTTTATGATTATACAGTAGAAGTGACAAATAAATTCAAGGGATTATGTCTGATAGATTGCCTGAAGAATTATAGACAGAGGTTCATGACATTATACAGAAGGCAGTGATCAAGACCATCCTCAAGAAAAAGAAATGCTAAAAGGAAATATGGTTGTCTGAAAAGATCTTAGAAATAGCTGAGCAAAGAAGAGAAGCAAAAGGCAAAAGAGAAGAGGAAAGATATACCCATTTGAATGAAGAGTTCCAAAGAATAGCAAAGAGATTTAAAAAAAAAAAAAAACACACCTCCCTCAGTGATCAATGAAAAAAACAATAGAGGATAACAATAGAATGGGAAAGACTAGAGACCCCTTCAAGAAAATCAGAGATACCAAGGGAATATTTTATGCAAAGATGGGCACAAGAAAGGTCAGAAATGGTATGGACCTAACTGAAGCAGAAGATATTAATAAGAGGTGGCAATAACACACAGAAGAACTATACAACAACATCTTCATGACCCAGATATCTACAATGCCATGAATGTGAATTCAAGTGGGCCTTAGGAAGCATCACCATGAACAAAGCTAGTGGAGGTGATGGAATTTCAGTTGAGCTATTTCAAATCCTAAAACATGATACTGTGAAAGTGCTACACTCAATATGCCAGCAAACCTGGAAAACTGAGCAGTGGCCACATGATAGAAAAGGTCGATTTTCATTCCAATCCCAAAGAAAGGCAATGCCAAAGAATGCTCAAGCTACCACACAATTGTACTCATCCCACACACTAGCAAAGTAATGCTGAAAATTCTACAAGCCACGCTGCAACAGTACATGAGCTGTGAACTTCCTGATGTTTAAGCTGAAGTTAGGAAAGGCAGAGAAAGCAGATATCAAATTGCCAACATCTTTGGATCACTGGAAAAAGCAAGAGAGTTTCAGGAAAACATATACTTCTGCTTTATTGACTATGCCAAAGCCTTTGACTGTGTGGGTCACAAAAAACTGTGGAAAATTCTGAAACAGATGGGAATACCAGACCACCTTGTTTACCTCCTGAGAAATCTGTTGCAGGTCAAGAAGCAACAGTAACAACTGGACATGGAAGAACAGATTGGCTTCAAATCAGGAAAGGAGTATGTCAAAGCAGTATATTGTCACCCTGCTTATTTAACTTATATGCAGAATACATTATGATAAATGGTGAGCTGAATGAATCAAAAGTGGGAATTAAGATGGAAGGGAGAAATATTAATAACCATGGATATGCAGATGACACCACCTTTCAAACAGAAAGCAAAGAACTAAAGAGCTTCTTGATAAGAGTGAAAAAGTTGGCTTAAAGCTCAGCATTCAGAAAACTAAGATCATGGCATCCAGCCCCATCACTTCATGGCAAATAGATGGAGAAACAATGGAAACAGTGGAAACTTTACTTTGTCGGCTCCAAAATCACTGCAGGTGGTTACTGCAGCCAAATTAAAAGATGTTTGCTCCTTGGAAGAAAAGCTATGATCAACCTAAACAGCATATTAAAAAGCAGAGACATTACTTTACCAACAAAAGTTCATCTAGTTAAAGTTATGATTTTTTCTAGTAGCCATGTATGGATGTGAGAGTTGGACTACAAAGAAAGTTGTGCATCGAAAAAATCGATGCTTTTGAACTGTGATATTGGAGAAGACTCTTGAGAGTCCCTTGGCAAGGAGATCCAACCAGTCCATCCTAAAGGAAATCAGTCCTGAATATTTATTGGAAGGACAGATGCTGAAGCTGAAACTCCAATACTTTGGCCACCTGATACCTGGAAAGATCGAAGGCTGAAAGAGAAGAGGACAACAGAGAATGAGATGGTTGGATGACATCAGCAACTTGGTGGGCGTGAGCTCAAGTAAGCTCTGGGAGTTGGTGATGGACAGGGAAGCCTGTCATGCTGCAGTCCATGGGGTTCCAAAGAATCATACATGACTGAGTGACTAAACTGAGAATTGTGACTGACATAGGAACTCATTAGATATTTTAGGAAATTTATACAATTTTGCAACAGTTATCATAGTAACATGAATCCATAAATATATAAGCTAAGGTTTATCATCAACTCTAATTTGATAATGTTCCATATATAATTTAATATATTAAATAGACCTGATTAACTTCACATTTTGAGATGACAAACAAATACTTTGAGATTTTTCCAGGAACTCTAGAAAATCTCAAAGCTAATTTGGTGTAAAAAACTGAAAGCTAGTCACTCAATTGTGTCCGTCTCTTTGTGACCCCATGGAGCCAGGCTCCTCTGTACATGAAATTCTCCTGGCTAGAATACTGGAGTGGATTGCCATGCCCTTCTACAGGGGATATTCCCAACCCAGGGATCAAGCACAGGTCTCCCACATTGCAGGCAGACTTTTTACCATTTGAGCTACCCAAGAAGCCCCCAATTTGATGTAAACAAATAAACAAATAACAAAAAAACTCCATTTAGAATTAGATTTTGGTATGCATATGCATGCAAACTCAGTCCTGTCCAAATCTGTGACACCATAGCCTGTAGCCTGCAAGGATCCTTTGTCCATGGGGCTTTCCAGGCAAGAATACTGCAGTGGACTGCCAGTTTCTCTTCCAGGGGATCTTCCAGACCCAGGGATGAAACCTGCACTGGCAGGCAGATTCTTAAATTGTCAAAATATCAAAATGTGTGAACATTTGAATAAATAAGATCACAGATGAAATAATGATCTTAACTATCTATTTAACCAGAGTGAAATAGAAGATGTTAAAGCAAATATAAGAGATTACATAGCTTGTGAATAAAGATTACTTTCTTAAATATTGAAAAGACTGAGTTTTCTTAAGTAATCAAATATCTGATAAAGACAAAATAAAGTCCAGGAAATTATTTTGATAAAACATACAATCTTTTCTTTCTAGGCAGATTACTTAAAAGGTACAGAAAAACCTTTTACAATTGCCAATTAAAAGCAGACTAATAAAACTATCATCCATTCAGCCAATGAAAGAAAATTAAGCTTCAGTTTTATGAAAGTACTCTGTTTATATTACATTGTCAGGGGAGTGTGTAATTTCTTCGGTTCTGTCTCACCTTAGCAAAAATTTGAAGCAATGTATGAGCCAGTATTGTAGCTCAGCTTTATTGACAAGCAAAGGAAAATACATCCTCGAGGCGTGAGGGTGGGTGGAACAAAAAGAGGATAAGCCCCAATCCTTCTAGGCTTCTTCCTTTTAAACATTTGTCTCCTCCCCTCTGGGCCTGCCCTATGTAAATTGGGTTAGCCAGGAGGGCTCTTTGTTTTACTTGAGGTCCTCACTCTGGTCCTCAGACCTTCCTTTGTTCTATTTTCATGGGCTTTTCCCTCCTTTGTCTTTTAGCTACCACTATTTTGGATTTCTTTTTCCCATTCTAACTATCTAACACTATGTTTTGCAATTAGAGCTTTGCCTTTGGAATCTGCAAAGGCTTCATGATGTTTTTCTTTCCATCTAGGTACAGGGGTTCATTTATCTTAGGAAAGGATACCTAAACAGAAGAATTCTCTCAGGCTGTGAAAATTAACTTCCAGCTTAGCTAACTTCTGACCATACAGCTACTTAAAACAACGACTACAACAAAAAAAACCTTTCAATTATCTTGTCAGGATTTAGCTGAAGCAAACAATAAATAGTTCTGACAGTTATGTGTGACCCAAGTTCAGTTCAGTTCAGTTGCTCAGTTTTGTCTGATTCTTTGCAACCCCATGGACTGTACATGCCAGACTTCCCTGTCCATGTAAGTCCTAGAGCTTGCTCAAAATCATGTCCATTGAGTCAGTGATGTCATCCAATCATCTCATCCTCTGTTGTCCCCTTTTCCTTCTTCCTCAAGAGATATCCCCAAAGAGAGTGGAAAGGACACTACACTCCCAAGATCCAGAGTTACTCTCGAAGATGACCAAAAGACAGAAAATCTTAGGAATCCTCAAGGATTGCTCTGAGGGCTGGAAGTAATTGGTAGGACTCTAGCTGCAAATGGAGTTCAACCCACATTTCTGTATAGCCAAATCTAGTTGCAAATGGAGTATAACTCACATTTCTATCTGGCTATATTTTGATTTCTCTAGGCTGACTGTTGCCAAGAAAGGGTCTCAGAACAGGAGATAAAACCAACAAGAAAGTGGCAGTTGTTCTCAGTGAGGTAAGACATAATGGGACTCTGGACTGGACACCTCGGGTTTTTCAACTAAAGTAAAATTCAAGCTTTGTTCTCACCCAGACATTCCAAGAACAAAGTTAGTAGCAAAAGCTGTACTCCACTAAAGCAGGGAGATAAAGTGCCCACTCCTGAGGTCAGGGAAGATTTCCCTGTTTTCACATGTATACAAAGGCTTCTTGGGGGCCAGAATGGGAGGATGCCCCACCCCATAATAAGTGTGGACATGCAGTCACAGGCCACAGAGGTGGGATCCATCTTAGGAAAAATGTTGCACAAGCATCTTGGGGAGGTTCCAGGAATTAATTAGTCAGGTGAAAAAAAAGAAACAAGATAATTGGCCAAAGGTAAACAAAGTCCTGGAAGAACTGTCCTGCATAAGTGATTTACATCACCTATTTTCTGTGCTCCTCCCCACTCAGGTTGCCTGCACTCCTGAGTTCACTTTCTGAATTACTCTGCTCCTTGTCATTAGAAAGGGTGCTCATACCCTTTCTCTCTGGGTGTGTATCTCTGCCCTGATTCTGAACTGGATAAGCAAGCTATTTTCCTGTGTGCTCTTTTGTACACTGTGCTATGTCTCTAATAATAAACTTTGTACCTATTTTTATAACTTTTATCTCTTTGAACACTTTTGCTTTCAAATAGGGGCAAGAGCCAGGGCTACTTTGCTTCTACTATCTATCCCCTGTTGGTCTGGGGGCTAGGGTTCCTAGTTTTCACCCATGTTACCCAGTCCTGGGTATTCATTGGAAGGACTGATGCTGAGGCTGAAACTCCAATACTTTGGCCACCCTACGCAAAGAGTTGACTCATTGGAAAAGACTCTGATGCTGGGAGGGATTGGGGCAGGAGGAGAAAGGGACGACAGAGGATGAGATGGCTGGATGGCATCACCGACTTGATGCACATGAGTTTGGGTGAACTTTGGGAGTTGGTGATGGACAGGGAAGCCTAGCATGCTGCAATTCATGGAGTTACAAAGAGGCAGACACCACTGAATGACTGAACTGAACTGAACCCAAGTTTAAGTCTTAGGCAGGGAACTAAGATCTTTCTTTAGCATCACTCACTGCTCTCCCTCCTAGATTAGCAGGTGAAAAAGGACCAATAGAAAAAAAAGTCTCAATATAGAAAAAAATTGATGTGAAATTTTATCTTCTTTTGACTGGGGCCTACAGAGAGAGGTTTGGGGGAAACTGACCCAATAAGAATTCTCACCCTGTGTTGCCTTCTGCCATTTTTTCCAGAATCCTATCTGTAATCACTAGAATAAGTAGGAGTTAAAGTAGAGAGTGTATTTTTGATATGCCCAAGAATTTGGCAAGATTTTATATTAATTTTAATTCTTGTTTCCCTTTATCTGTTTATGGGAATAGCCCATAGCAGTTTAACAGAGAACAAAACTTGAGAGGGGCCCATATGCTAGACTTACTTTGAGAATATATGTGAGGGTATTTTAAGGCCATTGACTTGATGAATTTTTCTTATGGTCATATAGTCATTTCAAAGTGGAAGGGCAATTTGTAGCAAGGTAACAAAGTTTGACAGCATGTGGGATCAGTTTATTTTATCATAACCCTTGCTTTCTGTTGCTTTTGTTATTATAACCACTAAAATGATGCTGTTTATAACTATAAGCATACATAATGGTCTGCTTCTGAGAACCCTGCTCCTTTGCCTGAATGTTAAACCAAAATGTGTCTGTTCAGCTCAGAGGGAGACATCCTGACCCTCTCCACCTGTGAACGGCTGCAAAGAAGAAGAAATTAATACATCCCCCCACCCAAGGTTGGCCAAACCAGAAGACATTTTGCAAGATTCATGGTCTTTTTACTTTACTGTCTAACCTCCTCTACTTCTCTGTTCAATAAAAGAAACTGGAATCCAGACAGGGATAAGAGGGTACTCTATAACTTTAGCCCACCATCTTCTTGGACACCAGCATTCTGAAGAAATTTGCTATTCCTTGCCTCAACACCTGTCTCCTAATTATTGCCCAGTAGTGTGATAAGCAGATGCAGCTTGGACTCAGTAACAAATTTAGAGCCAAGATTAGAGAAACATGTACTCAAAAAGAGGAAGATAGAAAGGGAACAATAGGATCTACCTAGTCTTACAGTTTTTTATTTTAGGTGATATTGAATCTTTGATTTTTCATTAGCCTTTTGCAGTAAAGCTATTTTGGAATTTTGGAGCCTTTAGATACTTCTACCTGCCAATTAAAACAGATACTGAAACAGAAGGGAAGGGAGTAGGGCACAGCCTTAAAAACTGACATAGCTGTAGGATATGACAAAACCTGGTTCATGATCTTTTTACTTTACTGAGTCCAATTGGGCAAAAGAGTCAACTTTCAGTAGATTTTGAGCCTCAACAAACAATCACTGTAATATATTAGTATCTAGATAACACACACATCAGAACCATGACAGTTCTGAGACCAAACATAAAAGGCCCCCAAAAAATGAGTGGTGGCCCAATTTCTGGAAATCCCTGTCCCTTTCTCAAAATTTAATGGGTAAAATTTTCCCATTCATCAGCCTATGAAATTAGTGGTCCCATAAAAACTAACCATGCCATATTTCAAAACTTTGTTGCCTTCTGAGGTGACCCACACTCTGTGGACTGTGTTTCTCTCTAAATAAACTCACTTCTTACCTACCACTCCATCTCTGAATTATTTTGCAGTAAAGCAAGAACCTTAAATTCACTGGGAAAAAAAAAGTACCTTATTTTGTTTGATTTGGCAATATTTGTTTTTCAGTGAATATCTTAAATAATTTTGTCTAGTTGAAACATACCTAATAATAGTATTGTGATTCTAGATTGTATTTTATTTTTACTTTAGTAAAATCTACAAGTTTCAATCTAAGCCAAGCACATCCTAATTGAAAAACCAAAAAAGTACCCACCATAAGGAAAATCTTTTATCTAAATTCTGAATAAAATTTGAGAGCTTGACCAAAAGGAAGGAGCACAAAATTTGAGAGAGGGCTCACCAAATCAGAAGAAGGAAACCCAAAAAGCATTGAGCGCAAGCATCTCAGTGTAAATACCTCACTGAATTTTGATTCTGAGGCAGTTGTCTGCTTCAAATCCCATGTTCTAAAACCACTGAATGTCAGTCTCAATAAAGAGGTAAACTGAAACAAATACATTTACCTGATACTATTTGTAATTACCATAGGCATTGCAATTTGGGAAACACATGCTATAGTAAGCTACAGAGGAGTTCCATGAAGGTATGAGTTGGGCTGTATTTACAGGCAAGGAGTGCAAAGAGTGGAAAGCTCAGCCAGACTGTAAGAAGTAATGATTAGCTTGAAGATAGAAATAAATTCTTGGTGGATGTCCATGGTTTTGGAGATAACACTTTGTTTTCTCTACACTGAGCATTTAATGGAAATCAGTGTCTCATTTCTTAAGTTCAGTTTTTTTGAGAGTGCATGCATGAGATTTTGCATTTCATATTCTCCAGTTCCATTCTAGATTAAAATTCTTTCACAGTATTACTTCTGAAAACAGTTTATATGTATATGCAAAATGCAATCATTAAGAGGTCTTTGTATATAAATATATCTAACAATATAAGTATAGTCGAAGCTGTGTTTTTTCCTGTAGTCATGTATGGGTGTGAGAACTGAACTATAAAAAAAGCTGAGCGATGAAGAATTGATGCTTTGACACTGTGGTGTTGGAGAACTCTTGAAAGTCTCTTGAACTGCAAGGAGGTCAGACCAGTCAATCTTAAAGAAAATCATCCCTGAATATTTATTGGAAGTACTGGCTGACCTTGAAGCTCTGATACTTTGGCCACCTGATGCGAAGAACTGACTCATTGGAAAAGACCCTAATGCTGGGAAAGACTGAAGACAGGAGGAAAAGGAGGCAACAGAGGACAAGGTGGTTGGATAGCATCACCAACTCAATGAATGTGAGTTTGAGCAAACTCCAGGAGAGTCCCAACAGAAGAAACAGATTGTTACCAACACTGTAGAAGTGTCCTGTGTATTGCTTCCCGAAAACAGCCCATTTCCTCAAAGTATTCTGTAGTTTGCTTACTGCTTTACAATTAAGAGCAGTGCTTGTACTTCATTTAAGATCTGTAGGCATTTTTAAAATAGTTATGATTATTCTTTCAGAAGCTCACCATGAAATTAACGATGGCTATCATTTATTAAGTCCATAGTAGGTGTCACCCTGTTCTAAGCCATTGACATACAGAATTTTATTTCATAATTACAGCAACTTTCTAAGGTAGATCCTTATGATTTCATTTCACAAATGAGGAAGCTGAGTCTTAGATAAGCTGAATGAGTCCTTAAGTTTATACAAACAGGAACTGGAAATCTATTGTCACAGCCAGTGCAGTATTGAACATGATAATAATACCCATAAAGAAGCGCTCATTTTAATTGAAGAATCATTTTGCTGTCTCATGGGAGGCTCTTAGGTAAATTATCAAAGTGAGATATTGAATTGAAAAAAAATCAGTATTTCATCGATTGCATCAATGAATAGCTGAGTTTAAACTGAATAGCTAAACCTCCTCCCCTGTAATCAGTTTTTTTTTTTTTTTTTTTTTTCTTAAAACATTCACTCAAAGTATGCCAGGAAACACTATAAGACATTAAAAAATAAACATTTAATTACAATTGGCTTTCAAACAACTTTCAGTTTATCTGAGATAGATATAAATGCCAAGTAGATTTGATGTTGTTCTTTTTCAGTCACTAAGTTGGGTTTCACTCTGTGAGTCCATGGACTGCAGCATGCCAGGTTCCTCTGTCCTCCACTGTCTCCTAGAATTTGCTAAACTTCATGTTCATTGAGTCAATGCTGCCATTCAACCTTCCTATCCTCTGCTGACCCCTTTTCCTTTTGCCTTCATTCTTTACAAAAATTAGGGTATTTTCCAATGAGTCAGTTCTTCACATCAGGTGGCCAAAGAATTAGAGATTCAGCTTCAACATCAGTTCTTCCAAGGATTATTCAGGGTTAATTTCCTTAAGATTAACTGAATTGATCTCCTTGCAGTCCAAGGGACTCTCAAGAGTCTTTTCTGGTGCCACAATTCAAGAGCATCAATACATCACCATTCAGTCTTCTTTATGGTCCAGTTCTCACATTCATACATGACTGTAGGAAAAACCATAGCTTTGACAATATGGAACTTTGTCAGCAAAGTGACGTCTTTGCTTTTTCATACACTGTCTAGGTTTGTCATAGCTTTCTGTTCAAGGAGAAAGTTGTTTTTTGTTTTTTGTTTTTTTAATTTTGTGGTTGTAGTCACCATCCACAGTGATTTTGGAGCCCAAGAAAATAAAATCTGTCTCTTCTCCTTTTGTTTCCCCTTCTATTTGCCAGGAAGTGATGGGTCCAGATGTCATAATCTAAGTTTCTCTCATATTGAGTTTCAAACCAGCTTTTTCACTGTCTTCTTTCACTTTCATCAAGAAACTTTTTAGTTGCTATTCACTTTCTGCCATTAGAGTGGCAGAAATCTGCATATCTGAGGTTGATTCCAGCTTGTGATTCATCCAACCTGGCAGGTCACATGATGTACTCTGCATATAAGTTAAATAAGTAGGGTGACAATATGTAGCCTTATTGTACTCTTTTCCCAATTTTGAAACTATCAGCAGTCCCATGTCCAATTCTAACTGTTATTTCTTGACCTGTATACAAGTTTCTCAGGAGATAGGTAAGGTGGTATGGTACTCCCATCTATTTAAGAATGTTCCATAGTTTGTTGTGATCCACACAGGCAAAGGCTTTAGTATAGTCAATAAAAGCAGAAATAGATGTTTTCTATTTTTATTTTCTGGAATTCTCTTGCTTTCTCTATGATCCAACAAATGTTGGCAATTTGTTCTCTGGTTCCTCTGCCTTTTCCAAACTAAGCTTGTACATCTGGAAATTTTTGATTCACGTATTGCTGAGGCCTACCTTGAAGAATTTTGAGCATAACTTTGCTAGTATGTGAAATGGGTACAACTGTATGATAGTTTGGAATTGCCCTTTTGGGGGATTGTAATGGAAACTGGACTTTTCCAGTTCCATGGCCACTGCTAAGTTTTCCAAATTTGCTGACATATTGAGTGCAGCACTTCAACAGCATCATCTGTTAGGACTAGAATAGCTCAGTTGAGAAGAATTTTGAGCATAACTTTGCTAGTATGTGAAATGGGTACAACTGTATGATAGTTTGGAATTGCCCTTTTGGGGGATTGTAATGGAAACTGGACTTTTCCAGTTCCATGGCCACTGCTAAGTTTTCCAAATTTGCTGACATATTGAGTGCAGCACTTCAACAGCATCATCTGTTAGGACTAGAATAGCTCAGTTGGAATCCCATCACCTCTACTAGCTTTGTTTGTAGTAATGCTCCCTAAGGCCCATTTGACTTCATACTCTAGGATGTCTGGATCTAAGTGAGTGACCACACCATTGTGGTTATACAAGTCATTATGCCCCCCCCCCTTTTTTTTTTTTTTTGGTATAGTTCTTTTTTTTATTCTTGCTACCTCTTCTTAATCTCTTCTGTTTCTGTTAGGCCTTTCCATTTCTGTCCTTTATCATGCCCATTGTTGCATGAAATATTCCTTGATATCTCCAAGTTTCTTGAAGAGATCTTTAATCTTTCCCATTAGGTTGTTTTCCTTTATTTCTTTGAATTGTTCATTTAACAAGGTATTCTTATTTCTCCTAGCTATTCTCTGGAACTCTGCTTAGTTGCGTATATCTTTCACTTTCTCCCACGCCTTTCACTTTTCTTCTTTTCACAGCCATTTGTAAAGCCTCCTCAGACAACCACTTTGCCTTCTTGCACATCTTTACCTTTGAGATATAAATGCCAACTAGATACGTATATTTTCATACATCAGAAAAGTACAGTTATGTAAATGATGTAATAGTGAATTTTCAAGTCTAAGTTCAGTGGTATCTATTAGCAACTTCACTTTCACCATAGTGGGAGGATTTATACCTCAGAAGTTAAAAAGTGCTGAATAAAAATTAGGCTTTTTTAAAAGAGTCTTCAGAGTTGTTTTACTACCACTACTTTTGTATGTGATTTTGTTAAGTGTCTCTAATGTTCTTATGGAAGAACATTTTCTCAGATGTACAATTATAATGCAGATCCAGTCAACCTATATTGATTCAATATTTAATAAACATTATTATATGTTGAATAACAGATGTTAGAAAATATATGTAAACAAGATACAGATGCTGTCCTTCTGTGGTTTAATGTCTAATAAGGATTAGACATTATATTGCTTAAATATAATCTTATATGCAATATGTTATGTAATTTTGTCCATATCCACATGATTTTGGGAGGAAGGGCTGCTATTTTGCGAGGCAGAGGCAGTGGTGTCGGCAGCAGTGGCTGGAGCCTCTGATTGAGTTTCAGGGTCCAGTACTGGAACCAATCAGCACGGGCAGTGAATCGGGGCATGAGGCATGGAGTGCATCTGGCAGTCTTCTAGGATCTCCATGGTGAAACTGATTGTGGACAGGACTCTGACTTGGAGGGACCATGGAACATTATACAGCAAACAGCAATAGCTCAACAGAGCAGACTACTGTACAGGCTGTACAGACTCAGCAGCAGGTCCACAGGCAGCCACTAATGGTACAGGTCAGTGGAGGCTGGTTCGTCACATCAGTTGGCCAACACATCATGGTCCAGGCTCTTCCTGGTGGATAAGGTCAAACCATCACGCAGGTACCTGTGTCTGGGACACAGGTTTGCAGCAGATACAAACAGATCCAGACCCAGCAGATGATCATCCAGCAGTCCCAGATGACCATCACTGCTGGCCAGACACAGACACAGCAGCAGATTGCTCTCCAGGGGCAGCAAGTGGCACAGACTGTTGAAGGGCAGACCACTGTCTATCAGCCAGTTAATGGAGATGGCACCATGCTCCAGCAAGGCATGATCACCATCTCCATAGTCAGTCTGGCAGGAGCACAGATTGTTCATATGGAAGCTGACACCAATACAACCAGCAGTGGGCAAGGGACTGTCTCTGTGATATTTCTGGTGGCAGGCCATGTGGTTAATTCAGGAAGGATGGTAATGATGGTACCTGGTGCTGACTCTGTGCCTGCAATTCAGAAAACCCCTCTCCCTGGGCCAAAGATGCTTGAAGAAGAGCCTCTCAACATCAGTACCAAACAGTACCACCTTATACTTAAGAGGAGGCAAACTTAGACTAAATTAGAGGCAGAAGGGAAAAGTCCAAAGGAAAGAAGGGAATATTTGCACGAGTCTCAGCACCATCATGCCATAGTATGGAAGCATAATGAAGGCAGATGATTTTTCTCTCCAAAGGAAAAAGATAGTCACCATATGCAGGATCCAAGTCAAGCATATGAAGGGGCTGTGACATGGATCATCCAAGTGTTCTAACCCCAGGCCATATAATAAAACTGATCGAGGTCATACTCCTCACACTTTTTCCCACAGTGCCAAGGATACTGATCAACGCTTCTGATGGGACACTGACCATCACATTCTGCCCTTTTCTATAGGACAGAAAGCACTTAGTTTTTAATACGTGGTTCAGTACTATAATTACAGGGATGTCTGGCAAATTGAAGTCGCAAGCCTCTGCTTCACCCTTTCAGTCAGCATTTATCTCAGACTGTTGGTGACATTGATATTTCATGGATTGAGACAATGCAAGGGACTCATGCCAGCCCATCAGTACCATGCATAGCACTTGTGTTGACTGGTGATGTCAGTCAGCCATCTGAGCAGAGGAGAACAACTTTTTCAACCTAAACTGCAATTGAGGAAGCTGCAACACATTACTTCCCACAGGTTCTGAACAGCACTTATGCTTCTAATGAAGATCTCAGGCTGACTGATGGGTAGTTTGTATTCAGAGATGGTTTCTAGGCCAGGCAGCTCCATCTTATGATATGGAAACAATAAATTCTCTGAGACATATTCATCTAATCTGTGGTAATAATAGGAATCTCTTCTACCCAGATGATAGGTTGGGATTTTTGGACTCCAGCCAAGAAAAATCTAACTCTGGGGATAGAGTGATAAAAGATTCAAGCACTAAAAACATGAATTGCTGGATCTCTTAGCTTTCACAAGGTATAGTTTACTTGTCTGTCTGGTGACAGGTCATATGGACCATAGTTCTTGCTATGGCTACTTTTAAGATGATGTAGAGGGTACTGTACTTTGAAACTCCCTTTCCTTGGTAGAGAACAGAATTATACAACTTCTGTGCTGAAGTACTGAGGATATGTATAACTCCAAAACAAAGCAAAATTAGAGATTTTCAATCACAGGCTTTGTGACAGTATTTCAGGAATAGAAAGGTTCATGTATGTTTCAGTCCAGAAGAACAAAGTGTAGTGTATATACCCTTGTGATATCATACAGCATTATTTGCCAGTGGATGGATGCCTGGGATTGATCATTATAATGAAGAGAAAAATTTACATTTATACTAGAAATTTTAACAAGCATGGAAAGGGAAAAGTCTGAGATTTGATCTTTGACAATTTCTGGAAAGCACAGGTCAGTCAAGCTAGCCGGGACATAATCCAGGTGACCTGCTAGAGTCTGGAGCAGACGCTGGCTTCACTCCTGCTGTGCTTTGTGCTGGCCCCAGAGAGTGAACATTCTCATTCTTCCCATGGTACCAGTTTCCATTTGTTTCCTCTTTTCTCCATTGGTCCTGTGCAGAAATGCATTCACATTGCATCCATGTTCTGGGAATAAAGTGCAGACTGGAGATAGATATTCCTGCAGAGTCAGGAGTAGGGCCAAAGCCCCCACAGTGGGTTGTGCCTCAGTAATCTGTTCCTTTTCTAAATGTGGAACCCTGGGTTAACTAAGGTGATTTCAGAAGAGTTGTGGTTTTCTTAGAAACAGGAAAAAAAAAAAACCTGTAATTTTTTCAAAGAATATTTATTTTTGATTTAAATGCCAAGACTAGAGATATCACTCTAGCTATATTAAGAGGGAAAAGAAAGTAAACCCACCAAGGAAAACATCACAAAAGGAAATCATTGTAATGGTGCAAAATAAGGGTACAGAGCTATGCAGAGAAAGCAGGAAGTGAAATGCCTCCCTTCTTGCTTGAGGCAACTTATTTGTCCTGGCTTCCAGATGTCAGGAGGGGCTGACACTTTGGTGTTAACTTTATTTGGTAAGCCTTAAGTTCTTCAGATAATAGATTACTAAACACAATGAGGAATTTTTATTCTTTGGTTTTATTTAGAAGTCTTCAAGATGTAAAGTTCAGAAAGAAACTTTTCAGACCTAATTTCTAGTACTTAAACCAACAACAGTTCTAAAATGCTATTTATTTGTGTCTGTAAAACTGTACATATACTACCAACCTCGTATTGTTGTGGGTTTTTTCCTTACAAGTTTGAGTTTGGGGTTGTTTTTTTTTTTAATGAAATGCTTCAGTTGTCATTTTATCATTGCATTTCAGTTAGCTCATGAGCCTTTTATCATGGTCATTTTAGCACATAATAACCCATAAAGTGGGGATGAGGTTTGCATTTTTTTTCTTTTCTACTAGAAGTTTTTTTATTCATTTGTTCTTGTACTGTAATATGCACATAGAATGAAAAAATGAATGAATAGTCGGTTTAATGCACAGTTATTTTACTTGT
>SJYC01021042.1:0-11105 GCA_006408675.1 Madoqua kirkii
ATTATTATTTAAAATTTTAAATGATCATTTTGGTTCTGTATTTGTATGTACAAAATATGATAAGATAATGGAAGAATAAAACATGATTTGGTATTAATTATGTACTATTGGGGGCTTGATTCTGTAGGAGAGGGAGAGGGTGGAATGATTTGGGAGAATAGCATTAAAACATGTAAATTATCACATGTGAAATGAATCACCAGTCCAGGTTCAATTCATGATACAGGCTGCTCGGGGCTGGTGCACTGGGATGACCCAGAGAGATGGGGTGGGGAGGGAGATTGGAGGGGAGTTCAGGATGGGCAACACATGTACACCTATGGCAGATTCATGTCAATGTACAGCAAAACCAATACAATATTGTAAAGTAAAACAATAAATAAATAAAATGTTTAAAGATATGATTTAAAAAATAATATTTAGTAATAAAAATCAATTTTAAAATTCCCCTTAAAAAAATTTACAGGAAAATTCAAATCTTAAACTTTTGCTAGTACATTTAACCTTTAAAAGTAAATACATGGAAATTCAAGCAAGTGATCACTGGCATACTGCTAATGACGTGAACTCTGGGATCAAGTTGCAAAATTTGAATCTGAGCTCTGACATCTACTGTCTGGATGACCATTGGCTTAGTAATTAGTTATTAATTATTTGTTTTCTTTATTTCACATTCCTATTCTGTGAGAGATACTAATGGTGTCTAGAAAGAAACCAAACACCAAAGACTTGATATTTTATTATTCAAATTATATAAAAGTTTAGAGCAGTCAAACTACCCTGTGATAGAATTCAGTGCAAATAACTCTAGTAATTGGGATTGACTAGGAAAGACCATATGTTTCTGGAATAAGGAGATGTTCTCTATGTATCATGATGGGATCACTGTTACATGGAAGAATGCATTTGCCAAAAGTCATCAAAGTTTGTCTTATATTTATGTTTAAAACATAATATGATAAAAAAAAAAGTTCAACATAAATCCAGTATAGCATAGAATGAATGTATCATAATAGCCAAACCATTAGTGACTGCTGTGGAGGTCAGGGCTTGAGGTGGCCCTGCTTTGCTGTTATGATGTTGACAATTACTGGCCTTGAGACCAACCTTCCTTCTTCACTCTACAAATATTTGTGTCTTTATGGCAAATACATCAAAGCTGAACAGTATATAAACTCTGAGGAAGTAAAAATGGGAACTAATGTTGGAATTTCTTAGTTTGTCTCCTTATCTACAGAAAGGTTTGAACTTCAGTAAGCACTCTTTACTTACTTTCTTGGTGGAGTTGACAATTCTGGCCTTGAGACCAACCTTCCTTCTTCACTCTACAAATATTTGTGTCTTTATGGCAAATACATCAAAGCTGAACAGTATATAAACTCTGAGGAAGTAAAAATGGGAACTAATGTTGGAATTTCTTAGTTTGTCTCCTTATCTACAGAAAGGTTTGAACTTCAGTAAGCACTCTTTACTTACTTTCTTGGTGGTTCAGGTGGTAAAGCATCTGTCTACAATGTGGGAGACCTGGGTTCAGTCCTTGGGTTGGGAAGATTCCCTGGGGAAGGAAATGGCAACCCAGTCCAGTACTCTTGCCTAGCAAATCCCATAGATGGAGGAGCCTGGTGTCCATGAGGTCATAAAGAGTTGGACACCACTGAGCGACTTCACTTTCAAGCACTCTTTAAGCTTGAGTTAAGTGGGAGAATTTTTCATTCATTAAATAAGAACATAGAACTGTTCTCAATTTAGGTACATCTGTTCCTAGAAACTAAAAATGTGTATTCTGGCTCATATTTTCTTTCATTCACCTATCAACTCTGCTTTTCCTTACACATTATTTCCAATTCCTTCATAAGGCCAGGGAAATGTGTGACAATTCATTTATATACAAGCATTCATTTTAAGGGAAGAAGGACCATTTCCCACAAGGCAGGTGTCAAAATGTGCATCAAAAAATAGACATGCTGGCCCATGGTATGGTTGGTAGTTATGATTATCTTCAATAAGTAATGTGGCATAGATTTCCAACAACCAGGAAAATAGATGATAGGTCACTAATTATACCAGAACAATAGCTACATACACCATCCTCAGGGAGGCAATGAAGTGGAGAAAACAGATATTGTGTCACCTGAATGCTGGGTACAACAGTATGTTAAGCAATTTATTTATTTAAAATATCGGTGGTTTTTTTGTTTTAAAAATGTGAGTTATAATGCTATTTGTCTTAATAGAGAATAAGATAAAATGAAGGAACGTTATGACCAACCTAGATAGCATATTAAAAAGCAGAGACATTAGTTTGCCAACAAAGGTCCATCTAGTCAAGGCTATGGTTTTTTGCAATGGTCACGTATGGATGTGAGTGTTGGACTGTGAAGAAAGCTGAGCGCCAAAGAATTGATGCTTTTGAACTGTGGTGTTGGAGAAGACTCTTGAGAGGCCTTTGGACTGCAAGGAGATCCAACCAGTCCATCCTAAAGAAGATCAGTGCTGGGTGTTCATTCGAAGGACTGATGCTGAAGCTGAAACTCCAATGCTTTGGCCACCTCATGTGAAATGTTGACTCACTGGAAAAGACCCTGATGCTGGGAGAGATTAGGGGCAGGAGGAGAAGGGGACAACAGAGGATGAGATGGCTGGATGGCATCATCAACTCGATGGAGATGATTTTGAGTAAACTCTAGGAGTTGGTGATGGACAGGGTGGCCTGGCATGCGGCGGTTCATGGGGTGGCAGAGTCAGCCACGACTGAGTGACTGAACTGAACTGAAAGAGTATTTTAAATGGTGTCTGTCAATATGATAATGTTTTATTAATGTAAAATTCAGAACTCCAAAATTTTATGGTTATTTATAACTATTATTTTATTCATTTTATATTGCAGTGAGGTTGATTAACAATGTTGTGATAGTTTCAGGTGTACAGCAAAGTAATTCAGTTATACGTATACATAGTTTTCTTATTCAAATTATTTTCCCATTTATATTATTACAGAATGTTCAGCAGCATTCTCTGTGCTATTCAGTAGGTATCTGCTGCTTATCTATTTTATATATAGCAATGTGTACATGTCCACCCTGATCCAAGCTATTCCTCTCCCACCCACTTTCTCCCTGGAAACCATAAGCTTGTTTTCTAAGTCTGTGAGTCAGTTTTTGTCTTGCAAATATGTTCATTTGTATCACTTTTTTTTTTAGTTCTGCATACAAATGATATCATATGACATTTATCTTTCCTTGACTGGTTTACTTCATTTAGCATGACAGTCTCTGGTTTCATCCATGTTCCTCCAAATGGCACCATTTCATTCTTTTTGATATCTGAGTAATATATTTCTATACATGTACCACATCTTCTTTATATATCCATCTGAACCATGTTTTTCTCCAGAAACATGTCCAGGAGTGGGATTGATCGATCATATGAGAGTTCTGTCTTTAGCTTTTTAAGGAACTTTCACACTGTTCATTTTAGTGACTGTACCAATTTACATCCCCAGCAACAGTTTGGGAGGGTTCTTTTTTTTTCCACAACAACTGCAAAATTTATTGTTTGTATATTTTTAATAATGCTGTTCTGACTGGTGTGCGGTAATATATCATTGTAGTTTTCATTTGATTTTTTGTAATGTTTAGCTAGGTTGAACATTTTTTCTTGTGACTGTTGGCCATCTGTATGTCTTACTTGGAGAAATATCTGTTTAGATCGTCTGCTCATTTTTTTTCCTTTTCTCCTTTGCTTTTCACTTCCCTTCTTTTCACAGCTATTTGTAAGGCTTCCTCAGACAGCCGTTTTGCCTTTTTGCATTTCTTTTTCTTGGGGGCGGTCTTGATTCCTGTCTTCTGTACAATGTCACGAACCTCTGCTCATTTTTTGATTGGGCTGTTTTTTATAATATTGAGCCATGTGATCTATTTATAAATTTTGGAGACTAACCCATTGTCAGTTGCATCATTTTAAAATATTTTCTGTCAATGTCAAGATTGTTTTCTCATTTTGTTCATGGTTTCTTTTGCTATGCAAAAGCTTTTGAGTTTAATTAGGTACCATTTGTTTATTTTTGTTTTTAGTTCCATTACTCTAGGAGACATATCAAATAAGATATTCATCTAATTTATGTCAGAGAGTAGCTTGCCTTATTTTCCTCTCTGTTTTATAGTATCCATCTTACATTTACTTCCTTAATCCATTTGAGTTCATTTTTATGTATGTTGTACCAGTGTTGCAATTTTGTTTTACATACAACTATCTTATCTCTCTAGCATCATTTACTGGAGAGACTGTCTTTCTTCTATTGGATATTTTTGCCTCCTCAGTCATAGATCAGGTGACACTGGATCACTGAAAAAGCGAGAGAGACTCAGAAAAACATCTACCTCTGCTTTATTGAGTATACCAAATCCTTTGATTATGGGGATCACAACAAAGTGTGGGAAATTCCTAAATAGATGGAAATACTGGACCACCTGACCTGCCTCCTGAGAAATCCGTATGCAGGTCAAGAAACATCCATTAGAACTGGACTTGGAATATCAGGCTGGTTCCAATTGGGAAAGGGGTACGTCAAGGCTATATTTTGTCATCCTGCTTATTTAACTTCTATGAAGAGTACATTATGAGAAATGCTGGACTGGATGAAGCAAAATCTGAAACCAAGACTGCTGGGAGAAATATCAGCAATATGCAGATAACACCACCCTTATGGCAGAAAGCAAGGAAGAACTAAAGAGCTTCTTGATGAAAGAGGAGAGTGAAAAGTTGACTTAAAACTCAACATTCAAAAAACTAAGATTACGGCATCTGGTCCCATCACTTCATGGCAAATAAATGGGGAAACAATGGAAATAGTGACAGACTTTATTTTTGTGGGCTCTAAAAACTCTAGATGGTGACTGCAGCCATGAAATTAAAAGATGCTTGTTCCTTGGAAAAAAAAGTTGTGACTAACCTAGACAGCATATGAAAAAGCAGAGACATTACTTTGCAACAAAGGTCCATCTAGTCAAAGCTTTGGTTTTTCAGTAGTCATATATGGATGTGAGAGCTAGACTATAAAGAAAGCTGAGCACCAAAGAATTGGTACTTTTGAACTGTGGAGTTGAAGAAGACTCTTGAGAGTCCCTTGGAACTCAAGGAGATCCAAACAGTCCATCCTAAAGGAAATCAGTCCTGAATGTTCATTGAAAGGACTGATGCTGAAACTGAAACTCCAATACTTTGGAGTTTCACTGATGTGAAAAACTGACTCATTTGAAAATACCCTGATGATGGGAAAGATTGAAGGCAGGAGTAGAAGGGGATAACAGAGGATGAGATGGTTGGATGGCATCACCAACTCAATGGACAGGAGTTTGAGTAAGCTTCAGGAGTTGGTGATGGACAGGTAAGCATGGCATGTTGCAGTCCATGGGGTCACAAAGAGTCAGAAACAACTGAGGGGCTAAACTGAACTGAACTGAGATGACCAGTTATTTCTGGGCTTTCTAGCCAGTTTTGTTGACCTATAGTTCTGTTTTTGTGCCAATACCATAATGACATTTTGGATAATTTTTGTCATAAACGGGTGACTTCTTCTTCTTGTTCAGTTGCTAAACCATGTCCAGCTCTTTGTTAACCCATAGACTGTAACATGCCAGGCTCCTCTGTTCACCATCACATGGAATTTGCTCAGATTCATATATATTGAGTTGGTGAAACTATGCAATTATCTCATCCGCTGCTACTCTCCTTCTCCTTTTGCTTTCAGTCTTGCCCAGCATCAGGGTCTTTTCCAATGTATCAACACTTTACATCAGGTGGCCAAAGTATTGAAGTTTCAGCAACAGTCTTTCCAGTGAATATTCAGAGTTGATTTCCTTTAGGATTGACTGCTTTGATCTCCTTGCCATTCAAAGGACTCTCAAGAGTCCGATTATACAGAGTGAAGTAAGCCAGAAAGAAAAACACCAATACAGTATACTGACACATATATATGGAATTTAGAAAGATAGTAACGATGACCCTGTATGTGAGACACCAAAAGAGACACAGAGGTATAGAATGAACTTTTGGCCTCTGAGGGAGAGGGAGAGGGTGGGAGAATTTGGGAGAATGGCACTGATACATGTGTACTATCATATAAGAAATAAAGTGCCAGTCTATGTTCAATACAGGATACAGGATGGTTGGGGCAGGTGTACGGGATGATCTGGGGAGAGGATGTGGGGTGGGAGGTGGGAGGGGGCTTCGACATTGGGAGATCGTGTACACCTGTGGCTGATTCATGTCAATGTATGGCAAAACCAATACAGTATTGTAAAGTAGAATAAAGTATTTAAAAAAAAAAAAGAGTCTTCTCCAGCACCACAATTAGAAAGCATCAAAACTTTGGCATTCAACCTACTTTGGCAAAAGCCTTTCTTCAGCCTTTCTCATATCCATACACAACTACTGGGAAAACTCTAGCTTTGACTATGAAGATCTTTGTTGGCAAAGTGATGTCTCTAATTTTCATAAATTCCTTACAACTTTCCTTTCAAGGAGCAAGTGTCTTTGAATTTCGTTGCTGCAGCCATCCTGCAATGGCTTCAGTTCAGTGGCTCAGTCGTGCCCAACTCTAAGCCCAGGAAAATAAAATGTGTCACTGCTGATTTGCCATAAAGTGCTAGGACAAGATGCCGTGATCTTAGTTTTTTGTTGCTGTTGTTTTTGTTTTTGTTTTTTTTTTTTTTTCCCCCAATATTGAGCTTGAAGCCAGCTTTTTCAGTCTCCTCTTTCACCTTCATCAAGAGGTTTTTTAGCTCCTCTTTGCTTTTTGCCATTAGTGTGGTATCATCTGCATATCTGAGGTTATTTCTCCCTGCAAATTTGATTCCAGGTTGTGATTCATCCACCCTAGTATTTCACATGATGTACTCTACAAAGAAATTAAATATGCAGCATGATAATATACAGACATCATAATTCTTTTCCAATTTTGAACTGGTCAGTTTTTACAGTTTTTGTCAAAATTTTTTCTGCATCTATTGGTATGATCATATGATTTTTATTCTTCAGTGTGTCAATGTCATGTATCATAGTGATTGATTTTTGGATATTGAAAAATATTTGCATCCTTGGGAAAAATCCCACTTGATCATGGTGTATGACCTTTTTAATGTATCATTGGATTTTAATTGCTAGTGTATTGTTGAAGGCTTTTGTGTCTATGTTCATCAATGATATTGGCCAGTGATTTTCATTTTTTGTAGTATCATTGATTTTCTTACCAAATTGATATAGCCTTAAAGAATGAGTTTTAGAGTATTGTCTCTGAGAACTTTTGAAACATTTCAGAAGAATACAAGTTAACTCTTCTCTAAATATTTGATAGAATTTGCCTTTGAAGCCATTCATGGTATCTTATTGTCTTTTGTATGGCTGCTCATTTGTTGTAACTTCTTTTTCGTTTCTAATTCTACTGATTTGAGTCCTCTGCCTTTATTTTCTTAATGAGTCTGTCAAAAGAATTATCAATTTCTTTTATCTTCTCAAGGAACCAGCTTTTAGTTTTATTTCTCTTTTCTATATCTTTTTTTTTCATTTATTTCTGCTCTAATCTTTTTTTTTCCTTCTACTATATTTAAGGTTGTTGTTGTTTTTTCTTTATCTAGTTGCTTTAAGTGTAAAGTTAGGTTGTTTATGTGATGTTTTTCTTGTTTCTTGAGGTAAGATTGTATTGCTATAAATTGACCTCTTAGAAATGCTTTTGCTGCATCTTATAAGGGCTGTGTCTTGTTCCTCTGGTTGGTAGGATTGTCCTCGGGAAGGCTTTAAGCTACTTTTCTGCTGAAGGTTGGGGCTGTATTCCTACCTTGTTGGTTAGCCTGAAGCATCCCAGCATTGAAATGTAGATGCTATAAGATGGGGCTAATGGTGGCTTCCAGAAAGGCTCGCACCCATGAGTACCCCCCAGATCTGCTGCTACCAATGTTTTTGTTCCCACAGTGAGCGACATACACCTCTACCTCCACAGGAGACCATCCAGTACTAGCAGGAGGTATGGCCTAGTCTCTAGTCGGATCACTGCTTTTTTCCCTGGGTCCTGGTGAGCACAGGTCCTTGAATGCACCCTCCAAAACTGGTCTACCTGTTTCCTCCAGTCATGTGTAATTTCTGCAATCAAACCCTACTTGTTTTCAAAGCTAGATTCTCTGTGGGTTTTCCCTCCTGTTACTAGACCCCTAAGCTAGGAATAGGGCTTAGAAATTTCACTTCTGTTTGAAAATTTTTGTGCTATAATAATTTTCCAATGTGTACCTCATCCACCTGTTGGATTTTATTTTATCACAATTGCATCCCTCCTACTATCTTACTGTCAGCTTTCCAGGTGGCTCAATGGTAAAGAACCTGCCTGCAGTGTAGGAGATAGAGGAGATGCTGGTTCAATCCCTGGTCAGGAAGACCCCTTGGAAGAGGAAACAACTCATTCCAGTATTCTTGCCTGGAAAATGCCATGGAAAGAGGAGCCTAGCAGGCCATGGGCTTGCAAAGAGTCTGACACAACTGAATGTACATGCACAGGCATCATCTTATGTGGCTTCTTCTTTGTCTTTGGACGTAGGGCATATATATATATTCCAGCTCTTTTTGTTGATGGTTGTTCAGCAGTTAGTTGTTATTTGGGGATTCTTATAAGAGTTGAGCTTAGATATTTCTACTCCCAGAATTATTGCTATTTTCACCTTCATCTTTGCTCTAGTAGTCAGAAACTAGAAAAATAAAAGCCTCAGAAAGCTACGAAATTGAAATCACACTTCTGAAGAGCAATCATACTGAACAGACCTTTATTCAAACTTGTTATTTCTTTGGAGTTTATTTTTGAATAACATGAAGATTATGATGCAGTATCCCCTATGTATTCCAGATCTGAAAAAGTTATCAAGCTATATATAGACAAAAGTTCTCTGTGTTGTAAAAGCTATGAGACTATAAAGCATAAAGTCTTGGTTTGTGGCAGGACACAGTTGATTTCAATAAAAATTACAGTGTTCAAAAGCAGAATAGCATAAATCTCAAGCTATACTTCAGCTAAGATTTGCTAAATATGCGTATTATCAAGGTTTTAAAATACTGAAATATCATAGGAGTTTATATATATGTATATATATAACACTACACAACATGGTTGTATTTCTAAAGCAATTTGGAAACATAAAGATCTCAGGAAAGTTCATTCTCTTTGGTCTTTTCTTTAGAGTTGCATAGAAATAATTGGCACTGTGATATTTTGTTTTATGTTTTAATAGCAATTCTGAAAGCATACATATCCCAGCTAACTTTTTGGATTACATCTTGATAAAAAGCAAGAGTGCTTTACACCCCATTTCCTGCCACAGGTAATTTCCTTTGAATCCTTAGAGAGACCAGCAATTTTACACTTTTCACTTGAGGGAATCACTTCTGGTGTTAAAATAAAACAAAAATAAAAAGCCAAGAAAAAAAGAGAAAAAGCCCTTGCCTTATTTTTCAAAGTTACATCCATCCAAAGACTTTCTCTGGTCAAACACAGAGCAGCTGTAAAATCTAAATGAAGGACTGGAATCAAATATTTCCTAATTGCCTGTTTTTCAATACTGTCTGTTCTTTTGCTGCATTTGGTTATGTGCCACTAAATATATAAAACTAAGTTATACTATATTACCCCCAAAAGATGTCATGTGTTAATAAAGATTGTGGAAACTTGTTTATGTTAACTTCCAGAAATATATTAAAGAAATAGAAACACATTTATCTGTGAATAAATTTTAAGTCCCTCTCATTCACCTTCATTTTCTGTTTTATTTTGGTTTATTAGTATTTGAAATATTGAAAATAAGGAGGTTTAATTTAAAACATTGGGCAATATTTGATGTTATTTATGATAGTAAAATAGTCATTTCTGTGTCACTGTTGCATAATGATGCTTTCGTGACCCTCAGAGACTTTAGGAGGGTTCTCTCCATGACTACTGCTGGTAGAAGAGTCCTTTCAGTTTAAGTGTGACCATTCTCTGATCAGTTAAAAGTGGAAAATAAGCTTACACCAAGTGTTTGTCTCCATGCGAAAGAAATAGTTGATGCTTGAACCATTCATTAATTCATACATCTTTGTGTGTGTATACAAAATGAGTAATTAAAAGAATGTTTATTCAGCCACAGAGATAGTCTTTTACGTTGTTTATTTCTCAAAGTATTGAGAGATCAATTTTGTTGTAACAATCTCAGGAGACTTATTTCCATTTTCCTGGTCCTGAAGTTAATTAGGGAGAGGAGAAAGCTAATGAAAATAATTGAGTGCTTACCAAATGCCAGCTGCTTATCAAATATCAGGTATAGTACCAGAAATGTTGTGGAGGGCTTAAATCCACAGGCTTTGGAGTCAGATATAATTTAAATAAGAACTAACTTGTTTAGTGACCTTTGGAAGTTTCTTACTTCTCTACAGGCTTTATCCTCTCAAGGGTAAAAAAGAAATAATACCGTCACCTGTTTAAGTGTTTCTGTAAGAATAAACATGCACAAATGCCATTCATATCATCTATTTATCATCTTTAACTCATCTTACAAAACAATTTAAGACAAGTGAAGCTTTATTATATACATTTCTTAACTCCTTCCCCGCGTTTTCTCAACATTTACTGAAACCGAGGTGTTTGTCATCTTGCTATGCCACCACATTCATCCATGTCACTATTTGTATAGTATTACAACCACAGTTTGTCTAAGACCTTTGAGTATATTATCTAGATGCAACATTGCCGTAAACATTATATCTGGTCACTAAAGAATTTTGTGGTGTTTTTGTCCCCTCCTCTCCCCTCAAAAAAAAAAAAAGAAAGAAAGAAAGAAAGAAAATTTTAACATTCCAAAATGTTAACAATTTTGAGCAAAAGACTATTAAAGATTATTGGTAAAAATAAAATATTCTAAGATTGCAAACAATAGAAAACCTCCTGCATTTATATATGAAGTGAAGTCAAGAGAGTTTAACATTTACATTCTATGGACCCCAAACTTTTTGGTAAATGTCAGATTTACTCTTGTATAAAAATAATCTTTTTTTTTTTTTTTTTAAGGAAAGTGCTTTAGCATAGAGGCACAATC
>SJYC01021043.1:0-10413 GCA_006408675.1 Madoqua kirkii
ATCTGTATACATTTATTTTTAATAATAATCTCTCCTGAACCAAATAGTTATTTAAACCCTTTGCTTATCTTTAATAGATTCCTTAGTGTATGATCCACAGATATCTCATAAAGATTTTTTTAATTTCCCAATCCTCCCCACACTTAATAATACAACTTGTTTCACACAATAGAAAAGCCTGAGTTTTTTAAGATATCCTGATCTCCTTAGTATTGCAATAAACATGCATGTACCATTTACAAAATTAACTTGAAATCACATCTGGCCTCTGATCTGGAGTTTTAATTGAATTAGTGTGAACTTTATTTCTAACAAGTTCAAGCCCTTGTAAAGCATTCTTTATTTTTAATTCAAGTGCAGTTGATTTACCATGCTATATTACTTTCTGATATCCAATATATATATACATATAAAGGTAAAGAATCTACCTACTATGCAAGGGACCCAGGTTCGATCCCTGGGTTGGGAAGATTTCCTGGAGGAGGAAATGGCAACCTACTCCAGTATTCTTGCCTGGAGAATCCCATGGACAGAGGAACCTGGCAGGCTACAGTCCATGGAGTTGCAAAGAGTCAGATGTGATTGAACAACTAACAATTTTAATTTCATAGGTTTATATGTGTGTGCATGTGTATGTGTGTATATCTATATTCTTTGCTATATTATTTTCAATTATGATTTATCATCAGATACTGAATATATTCTTTATATTATACAGTATATCCTTATGGTTATCTTTTTTATATATAATTGTGTATATCTATTAACCTCGTATTCCTAATTTGTCTCTCTCTCTCCCTTTGCTAATCTTAAGCCTGTTTCCTATGTCTCTGAGTCTGTTTCTATTTTATAAATAAGTTTGCATTATTCTTTTTTAGATTCTACAGGACTTCCCTAGTGGCTCAGAGGTTAAAGTGTCTGCCTGCAATGTGAGAGACCTGGGCTCGATCCCTGGGTCAGGAAGATCCCCTGGAGAAGGAAATGGCAATCCACTCCAGTATTCTTCCCTGGAGAATCCCATGGACAGAGGAGCTTGGTGGGCTACAGTCCACGGGTCACAAAGAATCTCTCTCTCCCTTTGCTAATCTTAAGCCTGTTTCCTATGTCTCTGAGTCTGTTTCTATTTTATAAATAAGTTTGCATTATTTTTTTTTTAGATTCTACAGGACTTCCCTAGTGGCTCAGAGGTTAAAGTGTCTGCCTGCAATGTGAGAGACCTGGGCTCGATCCCTGGGTCAGGAAGATCCCCTGGAGAAGGAAATGGCAATCCACTCCAGTATTCTTGCCTGGAGAATCCCATGGAAGGAAGAGCCGGGTGGGCTACAGTCCACAGGGTCGCAAAGAGGCGAACACGACTGAGCGAGCGACTTAACTTACATATAAGCAATATTATAAGCTATTTATCTTTCTTTGTCTGACTTACTTTGATATTGCATGCATGCTAAATTGCTTTGGTCATGCCTGACTCTGTGATTCTATGGACTATAGCATGCCAAGTTCCTCTGTCCATGGAGAAGACCTAAAATGATAATATCTAGATTCAAAAGTGTTCCTTTTCTATGTCTCTAAATATTCTCAAACTGCTCATATTTTTAAGTTGATTAACAAATGTTTTTAATTTAAATAGTTGATCTCACATTAAAACTCCTTGGAATGAAATTTGCTCAGAACATTCATGTGCTCTTGTTTTCATAATCTTTCCTTTGGCTTCCATCTTTGCACTTCTTTATACACAAGTGGCTTGAAGCTTAAAAAAATACTCTCCAATTTTTTTTATATTATACTTATCCTTGATTCCTCAGAAGCTTTTGGTGCCACAGATCAACCATTACTTATAAATTTCTCTTTCTTCCTATAAGATGCTGTGTACTCTTGCTGTTTTTAATATGAACTTCTTTTGTCTATCATTGTCTTTCTTTTCTTTGCTACTCACTAGGTCTTAGTATCTCTAAAATTTGAGTTCCTTTGTGTTAAAATTAATCTTCAAAACTGTAATTAATCTTTTACAACTCTTTAATTACAAATTTATGTTGATTAAATCTGTTGACAAATTTGACTTTTCCTTTACCTTCTTGTGTCCAGAACTGAGAAATTTCCAAGTATTCAGATTAAAATTACTCATCAGGTATTTACGGATGATTCAAATGGATAAAATTACATCAGAAAAAAAAAACAGCATGGAAAAGAAATATTCTGGGAAAATGTACAGGCTAGATTAGCAATGGATTTCTTAAACTGTAACATGGAGACTAGAAGAGCTAACAATAGTGCTTTGAACTTGATAGGTAAAACAATTTTCTACCAGGAAAACTCAACCAAACTACCAGTTATGTAGGATAAGTTTAAATAAGAATGCCTTCACAGGTGAATTCCACCAAAAATTTAGAGAAGAGCTAACACCTATCCTACTTAAACTCCTCTAGAAAATTGGAGAGGAAGGGAAACTCCCAAACTCATTCTACAATGAAAAACTCCCAAACTCATTCTATAAGGCCAACCCTGATATCAAAATGATGCAAAGATAACACAAAAAAAGAAAACTACAGACCAATATCATTGATAAACATAGATGCAAAAATCCTCAACAAAACTTTAGCAAACAGAATTCAGCAGCATAGTAAAAAGATCATACATCATGATCAAGTGAGCTTTATTCCAAAGATGCAATATTAGCAAATCAATCAATATGATACACTATATTAACAAACTGCAAGATAGAAACCATATAATTATTTAAACAGATTCAGAGAAAGCCTTTGACAAAATTCAGTACCCATATGTAATTAAAAACTCTCCCCAAAAAGTAGGCATAGAAGGAACATACTTTACCATAATAAAAGCCACATACTACAAACGTATAGCAAACATTATTCTCAATGGCAAAAATAAAATAAAATAAAATAAAAAAACCTGAAAGCTTTTCCTCTAAAATCAAGAACAAGAAAAGGGTGCCCACTTCTTACTACTACTATTCAAGATAGGTTTAAAGTCTTAGCCACAGCAATCAGAAAAGAAAAATGAACTAAAAGGAATCCGGATTGGAAAAGAAGTAAAACTCTCACTGTTTGCTGATGGCATGATCCTCTACATAGAAAATCATAAAGATGTCACCAGAAAATTACCAAAACTAAATCAATGAATACAGTAAAGTTGCCAGATATAAAATTAATATACATAAATCCCTTACATTCCTGTATAATAATAATAAAAATTCAGAAATAGATTAAAGAAACAGTCTCATTCACCATTGCAATGAAAGAAATGAAATACTTAGGAATAAATTTACCTAAAGAAACAAAAGACCTGTATACAGAAAAGTATAAAATACTGATGAAAGAAATCAAATATGACGCAATGGATGGAGATATGTGTCATGTTTGTGGACTGAAAGAATCAATGTAGTGAAAAAGAATATACTACACAAAGCAATGGCACCCCACCCCAGTACTCTTGTCTGGAAAATCCCATGGATGGAGGAGCCTGGTAGGCTGCAGTCCATGGGATCATGAAGAGTCAGATACAACTGAGCGACTTCACTTTTACTTTTTACTTTCATGCATTGGAGAAGGCAATGGCAACCCACTCCAGTGTTCTTGCCTGGAGAATCCCAGGGACAAAGGAACCTGGTGGGCTGCCGTCTATGGGGTCGCACAGACTCAGACAAGACTGAAGCGACTTAGCAGCAGCACACAAAACAATCTATAGATTTAATGCAATCCCTATCAAACTGCCAACAGTAATTTTTCACAGAACAAGAACATATAATTTCACAATTTATATAGAAACACAAAAGACCCCAAATAGCCAAAGCAATCTTGAGAAAGAAAAATGGAACTGGAAGAATCAACCTTCCTGACTTCAGACTATATTACAAAGCTAGTCATCATGACAGAATGATACTGGCACAAAGGCAGAAATATAAATCACTGGAACAAAATAGTAAGTCCAGAGATAAATCCACATGCCTATGGATATCTTATCTTTGACAATGGAGGCAAAAATCCCAATGGAGAAAAGATAGTCTTTTCAACAAGCAGTGCTGGGAAGACTGGTCAACTATATGTAAAAGAATGAAACTAGAACACTTTCTAACACCATATGCAAAAATAAACTCAACATGGATTAAAGAAAGACCAGAAACTATGAACTCTTAGAGGAAAACAGAACAATTTCCAACATAAATTAAAGCAAGTTCCTCTATGACCCACCTCCAAGATTAACGGAAATAAAAGCAAAAAAAAAAAAAAAATGAGACTTGATTAAACTTAAAAGTTTTGCACAATTAAGCAAACTAAAAGCAAGGTGAAAATATAACCCTCAGAATGGGAGAAAATAATACCAGACAAAGAAACTAATGAAGAATTAATCTCCAAAATACACAAATTGCTCATGCAGCTCAATATCAAATAAATGAACAACCCAATCCAAAAACGGGCAAAAGACCTAAATAAATATTTTCCAAAGAAGATATACAGAAGGCTAATAAATACAAGAAAAGATGCTCGACATCACTCATTATTAGAGAAATGCAAATCAAAACCACAGTGAGGTATCATCTCACACTTGTCAGAATGATTGTCATCAAAATGTCTATAAACAATAAATGCTGGAGAGAGTGTGGAGGAAAGGGAACCCTCTGATACCACTGGTGGGAATGCAAACTGGTACAGTCACTATGGAGAACAGTGTGGAGATTTCATTAAAAAAGAACTGGAAATAGAACTTCCACAGGATGCAGGAGTCCCATGGCTGGTGTACACACCAAGGACAGCAGAATTGAAAAGGACACATATGAACTCCAATGTTCATTGCAGCACTATTTACAATAGCTGGGATATGGAAGCAACCTATATGGCCATTGGCAGACAAATGGATAAGGAAGTTGTGGTACATATAAACAGTGGAATATTACTCAGCTATAAAACAGAACACATTTGAGTCAGTGGTAATGAAGTCGATGAAACTGAAACCTATTATATAGAATGAAGTAAGTCAGAAGAGAAAGACACATACTGTATATTACCATGGTGGTGGTGGCTTAGTCACTAAGTCATGACCGACTCTTGTGACCCCATGGACCATAGCCTGACAGACTTCTCTGTGCATAGGTTTCTCCAGGCAAGAATACTGGAGTGGGTTGCCATTTCCTTCTCTGGGGGATCTTCCCAACCCAAAAATTGAACCTGGGTCTCCTATGTTGTAGGCAGATTCTTTTCTGACTGAGCTATAAGGGAAACCTGATATATTACCATATATATATGGAATTTAGAAAGATGGTACCAACAATCTTACATGCAGGGCAGCGAAGGAGACACAGATGTAAAAAACAGACTTTTGGACTCAGTGGGAGAAGATGAAGGTGGGATGATTTGACAGAATAGTACTAAAAAGTGTACTTTACCATATGTAAAACTGATGCCCAATGCAAGTTTGATGCATGAAGCAGGGTACCCAGAGCAGTTTCTCTGGGACAACACAAAGGTGTAGAGTGGGGAGGAACATGGGAGGAGGGCTCAGGAGTGGAGGGACACGTGTATATCCATGTCCAGTTCATGTTGATGTGTGGCCAAAACCATCACAGTATTGTAATTATCCTCCGATTAAATATGTTAATTTTAAAAGACAAAAAAAAGTATAATCATTTAGAAAACTTACCTGCAGCTAGCTGTCTTTCTTAATAAATTAGTTAACATTGCATTCTGCAATATTGAGACTATAAACAGGAAAGATAAATCTCAGAAACAAGCTAACAGTGGATCTTGCCATATGTCCCAAGGTGACAGTGTGAGTGCAGGTTAGAGAACAAATTTTAGTAAAAAGAATGGAAATTGAGGTACGAGTGTCTCAGGGGGACAACAAATAAGCTCAGTAAATGAGAAAAGTTTCAATTAGGGATCAGAACATAAAATGAAGATATGATAAAAAATAGTCCCCAAAGAAGATTTTATAAGATTCGCAAAACTCAATAACACTATTACCCCATGAATAACACTACTGTCATCAAGACAGTCTATGAATGGACTATGAAACAAATTACATATGACCATAATAGTATAAATTTCTCTGTAATTTAAAGATGTGTGCTCAATCATTTAGTTGTGTCTAACTCCTTGTGGACCTATGGACTGCAGCTTGCCAGGCTCCTCTGTCCATGGGACTTTCCAGGCAAGAATACTGGAGCGATTTGTCATTTCTTTTCCATGGGATCTGTCCAACCTCAGAATCAAAGTCATGTCTTCTGCACTGACTGGCAGCTCCTTTACCACTTATCACCCTGGGGAGATCTATTTATTTTAAAATACAGACAATTTACAGAGAAAGAAGAGAGGAATTCTAACATGGGGTTGCAAGTAAAAATGCAAGTGAGGAAAGGTGAGAGGTACAATGAGGGTTCTGGAATATAGGGACTTGTATATCAGTGAAAGACTCGTCTAATCAAATGGAAAGACAAGTGATTCCAGGATATACTGACCTTAATATAATTGAGACAACATATATTTCAATACAAATGTAATGTAGAAAATCAGAAATGTAAGTAACTAAACAAACAATTGAAATACTATAGCATATATATTAAAGACATGTCAAAATTACAGAAAGAAATATATAATGGAATATTTAAATTTTATGGACTCTGTTATTATGTATTAATTTGTTACATAATGAAAGCTTTTTTTAAAGGAGAAAAATATAATAAGACTTTTAAAATATATATCACCATGGATGAACCTAGAGATTATTATACTAAATCTGACAGCAAAAGGCAAGTACTGTATGATATCACTTATAGTATACGGAAACTAAAAATAATACAAGTGAATCTATATATGTAACAGGAAAAAGACTCACAGATACGGAAAACAAACTTTATGTTTCCCAAAGGGGAAGACAGGGGAAGAAATAAATTAGCAGTTTGGGATTAAAAGATACAAACCCCTATACATACAACAAATAAGCAACATGAATTTACTCTATAACACAGGGGGAAATATTCAGTATCTTATAACAGCCTATAATGGAAAATAATATGAATAGATGTATATATTTATATATATATAAATTTATCACTGCTGTACACCTAAAACTAACATAATATTGACTATACTTCAGTGAGTGAGTGAGTGAAGTCGCTCAGTCGTGTCCGACTCTTTGTGACCCGGTGGACTACCAGGCTGCTCCATCCATGGGATTCTCCAGGCAAGAATACTGGAGTGGGTTACCATTTCCTTCTCCAGGGGATCTTCCCGACCCAGGGATCGAATTCGGATCTCCCGCATTGAAGGCAGACGCTTTAACCTCTGAGTCACCAGGGAAGCCCATACAAAATATTAATGACATGTTTATTTGCCCATTATAAAGTAGATTAAGTTCACTTTGTTTCTTCTAATCCTTCTCTGAACTACCTGCAGCCACAACGAAACCTTGGATTTGCTTTGTCTGGTTTTGTTTTGCTTTCTTTTGTTTCATGTTCATAGCACAATGTAAAATCCACCCTTCCTTGGTGTTCTGCTCTTCTCAAGCCGATTTTACATTGTTTCCTGTTCAATGTGATGACAATACACTAAATACCCTCTCAACAAAAGCATTCATGCATAAGATAATTAGGACTTTAGTTACCAGCACCAATAAGTTTTCAAATGTGTACAAATTAGATCCCAGCTCTTCAAAAATGTCCACTCGTTTCTTTTTTTTTTTTTTTTTATAAAAGCAAAGGAGACTTACCACAACTTCTGGGTCTTGAGAGAAGAAAGGAAGCACTGTGGTTGATGAGGATATATTTGACCTCTGGGGCATGATGTTTCCTGCTTTATTTTACCAAAACACATTTGAGCTCAGAGAAACTAATTCCTTTTGTGATGATCTGAATACTTTGGTGGTGATCAAAATCTCACTAGGTGCCATTCGAGAGAATTTCAAATATTATCAGTGAGGTACAGTAATGTGCTCAGTTTGATAGCTCTATGACCATGTGTAAGGACTTATATTTCATAATTTGTAGGCCATAGTTTTGTCTGGAGGTCTGCATTTTATGAGGATATAGTATATGAATATATCAAAGCCTTTCAATATTGCATAGTAAATTAGCGATACCTGAGAATTTGAACTTTAGTCAGCTAAGTGGTCATTGGTCTGTTTATCTAAATGGGCCCAGAAAAATAAAGACATTATAATATTAAATAGATTTTTCAACTTGCTCATATGACGAATTTAGTAGATTCTTTCAACCTTCTTGAATTTTGAACTCAGGTTTCTAAAAATATCAATATAGGAAAATCTGTCCTAATTGCATACCATTTTAGAAAAGTCTTGTTTTTTTTTCTTTCCACTTATTAAAAGAAATAATTTTTATTATTTTTGGCCATACCATGTGGTGTGTGCGATCTTTATTCACCAGCTGAGGATTGAACCCTGGTCCCCTGCAGTGGATGTGTGGAGTCTTTTTTTAAAAAATATAAATTTAATTCCTTTAATTTTAGGCTAATTACTTTACAGTATTGTATTGGTTTTGCCATACATCAACATAAATCTGCCATGGATGTACATGTGTTCCCCATCCTGAACCCACCTCCCACCTCCCTCGCCATACATCCCTCTGGGTTGTCCCAGTACACCAGCCCCAAGCATCCTGTACCATGCATCAAACCTGGACTGGTGATTTGTTTCACATATGATATTATACATGTTTCAGTGCCATTCTCCCAAATCATCCCACCCTCCCTCTCTTCCACAGAGTCCAAAAGACTGTTCTATACATCTGTGGTTTTTTTGCTGTCTGGCATACATGGTTATCATTACCATCTTTTAAAATTCTATATATACATGTTAGTATACTGTATTGGTGTTTTTCTTTCTGGCTTACTTCACTCTGTATAATAGGCTCCAGTTTCATCCACCTCATTAAAACTGATTCAAATGTATTCTTCTTAATGGCTGAGAAATACTCCATCGTGTATATGTCCACTCATTTCTAAAGCCAACTATTTCAGATAGACTGGTTGTTTACCGATGAGGTTCTTCATACCTATAACTGTATTATATAGGCCTCCCATTTCTAAATTCCCATCATTTTCAATCACTCTGAGCTTCAAGGACATCAAGAATAAGACAAATGTCCCATTCTCAGAGAAAATGGTTTTAATGCACAGAGATCATTTGGATTTGGAAACTGAAGTTAAATTTCATAGTTAATTTTAGCACATACATGAAAATGTCTTGTTTAACTTGGCTACCTTTTCTGATAATTTTTCCCAGTCCTAAAGCTGCCTTATTTCCAAACACTTAGCTATTTTTTCACCTTGGGAAATTCTGTCACAACCTACATGTAACAATGAATAAATTCATCCCTTTCATTTTTTTCTAGTCACCTAAAGTCCTCTTCAGAGATCATCAAACCATTTTGGCAAAACTACACACAGATTTCCGTTTTACTGTTATATGTTTCAATTTCCATATTTCCATCCTCAATGCATTTCCAAATTAAAGCAGGACATCCTGTTCCTTACACTTTAAAGATTTGATTTGATGAATTGCCAACATTTTGTAAATCTTCTCTACAACAAGAAAAATGATAACCATCTTGTAAACATGTTATTAAACATGTAAAGATTGTCCTTTTACTTTTATATTAAGGTGAAACTTCATTAAGTGCTTCTATATTGTTTTAAGAAAATTGAAAAGCAAGATAATGAAGAAAATCTTTATTGAGGAACCCTCAATAAACCAAACCTTACTACTTTGACAGAACTATGTACAAAGTATGCAGAATATTTAACAGATCAGGCTTTTTCAATTTATTTGGTAAGAAGTTTGTAGACAAAATGACATTTGCATTGTCTGTCTGCCAAACATGCAGATGGACAGGCAAAGCCTAGTTTGTATTTGGATAAGATAGTGACATTCTTGTATCTTATGTTTTCTGCAGTTTTGTTACCATCCTCATAGAAATTAGGAATATTACTTGAAACATCACATTTCAAATAAAAGAAGCTGAAAGCAAGAGGATATATATGTTTTAAAATTTCTTCCTATATTGTTTTGGCCATGATTCAGCAACAAACCTAACAAACAATAGACTAATAGACTCTAGGGAATATAGTTATGGGTAAGATCCTCAAAATTAGCACTAAATGGTAAAGGGCCAAAACATCAGCATTAAAATGTCTCCTGTGTTTTGTTGCAACACAGACCATTTGGTTACAACTCCTGAATAAGAAAATGGTTCTTTATGAAATTTCTCAGATCAGCCCAGAGAACATTATGATAAATATCGGTTCCTGTGGCACTCCCAGACTAATTCAGCAGCACTATTTTTGACAAGCAATTGGGATCTTTAGGAAAGAAAATATCTCTTGATTGATTTAGAAGTGCTTTTGTGTCTCATCCTGGATTTGTGATTTCCACCTCCATATGTGT
>SJYC01021049.1:0-60608 GCA_006408675.1 Madoqua kirkii
TGGCAAAGTAATGTCTCTGCTTTTGAATATCCTATCTAGATTGGTCATAACGTTCCTTCCAAGGAGTAAGCATCTTTTAATTTCATGGCTGCAGTCACCATCTACAGTGATTTTGGAGCCCCCAAAAATAAAGTCTGACACTGTTTCCACTCCTTCCCCATCTATTTCCCATGAAATGATGGGACCGGATGCCATGATCTTCGTTTTCGGAATGTTGAACTTTAAGCCAACTTTTTCACTCTTCTCGTTCACCTTCATCAAGAGGCCCTTTAGCTCCTCTTCACTTTCTGCCATAAGGGTGGTGTCATCTGCATGTCTGAGGTTATTGATATTTCTCCCGGCAATCTTGATTCCAGCTTGTGTTTCTTCTAGCCCAGCGTTTCTCATGATGTACTTTGCATATAAGTTAAATAAGCAGGGTGACAATAGACAGCCTTGACGTACTCCTTTTCCTATTTGAAACCAGTCTGTTGTTCCACGTCCAGTTCTAACTGTTGCTTCCTGACCTGCATACAGATTTCTCAAGAGGCAGGTCAGGTGGTCTGGTATTCCCAACTCTTTCAGAATATTCCAAAGTTTATTGTGATCCACACAGTCAAAGGCTTTGGCATAGTCAATAAAGCTGAAATAGATGTTTTTCTGGAACTCTCTTGCTTTTTCCATGATCCAGCAGATGTTGGCAATTTGATCTCTGTTCTTCTGCCTTTTCTAAAATCAGCTTGAGCATCAGGAAGTTCATGGTTCATGTAATGAATAGTTAGGTCCATAATAAAACTGAACCATGATAGTTCTGGGGGTTTCCCAGGTGGCGCTAGTGGTAAAGAACCTGCCTTTCAGTGCAGGAGACATGGGACAAGTTCAATTATTAGGTCGGGAAGATCCCCTGGAGGAGGGCATGGCAACCCATCCAATATTCCTGCCTGGAGAGTCCCATGGACAGAGGAACCTGGTGGGCTACAACCCAAAGGGTCACACAGTGTTGGACACTACTGAAGTGCCTTAGCACAGTATAGCACATGATAGTTCTGAGTCTCAATTCTGAGGCCTCTGTATAATAATCATCTTTGAATCCAAGTTGCTATAAACCTTGAATCCTATTGGACATTCTATGGTATTCTGTTTATCTAAGACTTGACTCTTTAGCTGAAGGACTTAAGGCATTTTGAGAGAAAGGAAACTGCATAGAGATAATGATTGCTGGGAAGACTTCAAAGCAGGGTCAGTTGGGGAGTCCAGGTGTGGTTCTTTGAAGGTGGGAGTACCTGGGCAAATAGTCTGGGCATTATGATCACCAGCAACAGCTCTCACAACTGTGAAAAGAAGGTGGAATAGCTGGTGAGGATGAGATCACACGGGCAGAATGACATCAACCCTGTTATGTATTGGTTAGCAAATGTATGTAGGGCAGAGACAGCCCTTGGCTATTATGGTTGGCATCACAGTCTTCCTCATCATTTCTTGGGAGAGAGTGAAGGAGTTATCAGTTCATTGGAGTAGAATTAATATGCAGTATTTAGCTGTCTTTAGGAAAAGATTTACCTTCTTTTCCTCTTTTTAAACATTTTTAGTTTAGATTGGAGTAGAGTTGATTGACAGTGTTGTGTTAGTTTCAGGTGTACAGCAAAGTGGTTCAGTTATCCATATACATGTATATATTCTTTTTTCAATTTTTTTTCCCATTTAGGTTATTATAGATTATGTAGCTAAGTTCCCTAGGGTGTATAGTAGGTCCCTGTTGGTTATCTATTTTAAATACAGCAGCATGTATCTGTCAATTCTAAACTTCCAGTCTTTCTATCCCTGCCCTCCAACAGTCCTCCTGGTAATCATAAGTCCATTCTCTAAGACTCTGAGTCTGTTTCTATTTTGTAATTAATTTTGTTTGTATTTTACATTTTAGACTCCATGTACAAGAGATATAGTAGGATATTTATTTTCTCTGTCTGACCTACTTTACTTATTATGATTATCTGCAGATCCATCCATGTTGTTGCAAGTGATATTATTCCATTCTTTTTACAAGCTGAGTAATATTCCATGTGATTTTAATGACTCATTTTAAAATAATTATTTGTTCTCATGAAAAAATTAAATCCTCCCTCTCATGCAAAAAGAGAGAAGATTGAACTTTATCATGATAAGAAATAGATATTTAGATATAACACTCACCAGTTTTCAACCTGGGTGCAGAATATTTGCCCTGATACAAGTGTTGTAACTTAGCAGTACATTTTACAGAGACCATGAAGAGCCATGATATGATTGCCTCAATTGATTTAATATGTAAAAGAAACAGAAATACTTAGTATATTAGGAATAGAAAGTAAAGTGACTTCATTATTGATATTTCTCCCGGCAATCTTGATTCCAGCTTGTGTTTCTTCCAGTCCAGTGTTTCTCATGATGTACTCTGCATAGAAGTTACATAAGCAGGGTGACAATATACAGCCTTGATGTACTCCTTTTCCTCTTTGGAACCAGTCTGTTGTTCCATGTCCAGTTCTAACTGTTGCTTCCTGACCTGCATACAGATTTCTCAAGAGGCAGGTCAGGTGGTCTCGTATTCCCATCTCTTGAAGAATTTTCCACAGTTTATTGTGATCCACAGAGTCAAAGGCTTTGGCATAGTCAATGAAGCAGAAATAAATGTGCTAATACATAATATTTGTCTTTCTCTTTCTCACTTCACTCTGTATAGTAGGCTCTAGGTTCATCCAGCTCGTTAGAACTGATTCAAATGTGTTCATTTTTATGTCTGACTAATATTCCATGTGTATATGTACCACAACTTCTTTATCCATTCACCTGTCAATGGACATCTAGGTTGCTTCCATGATCTAGCTATTGTAAATAGTGCTGCAGTGAATAGTCAGATATATGTATCTTTTTCAGTTTTGGTTTCCTCAGGATATATGCCTAGGAGTGGGATTTCTAGGTCATATGGTGGTTTTATTCCTAGTTTTTTAAGGAATCTATACCATCTTCCCCCCACTCCAGTACTCTTGCTTGGAAAATCCCATGGGCGGAGAAGCCTGGAAGGCTGCAGTTCATTGAGTCTCTGAGGGTCGCATATGACTGAGCGACTTCACTTTCACTTTTCACTTTCATGCATTGGAGAAGGAAATGGCAACCCACTCCAATGTTCTTGCCTGAAGAATCCCAGGGACAGGGGAGCCTGGTGGACTGCCGTTTATGGGTTGCACAGAGTCGGACACGACTGAAGCAACTTAGCAGCAACTTAGCATACCATCTTCCATAGTGGCTGTATCAATTGACATTCCCACCAACAGTGAAACAGCGTTCCCTTTTCTCCACACCCTCTCCAGCATTAATTGTTTGTAAACTTTTTGGTGATGGTCATTCTGACTGGTGTGAGGTGATATTTCATTATAGTTTTGATTTGCATTTCTCTAATAGTGAGTAATGTTGAGCATGTTTTTTTGTGTTTGTTAGCCTTTTGTATGTCTTCTTTGGAGAAATGTCTGTTCATGTCTTATCTCTATGATTGTGTTGATTGTTTTTCTGGTATTGAGTTGTATGGCTGCTTGTATATTTTGGAAGTTAATCCTTTGTCTGTTGTTTCATTTGCTATTATTTTCTTCCATTCTGAGGATTTTCTTTTCACTACACTTGTAGTGTCTTTTGCTGTTCAAAAGCTAAGTTTAATCAAGTCCCACTTGTTTACTTTTGTTTTTATTTCCATTACTCTAGGAGGTGGGTCATACAGGATCTTGCTTTAATGTATGTCATCAAGTGTTCTACCTATGTTTTCCTCTAAGAAATTTATAGTTTCTGCTCTTACATTTAGGTCTTTAATCCATTTTCAATTTATCTTTTTGTGTGCTGTTAAGAAGTGTTCTAATTTCATTCTTGTAATGTAGCTGTCCATTTTTTCCAGCACCATTTGTTAAAGATGCTATCTTTGCCCCATTGATTGTTCTTGACTCCTTTGTAAAAAATAAGGTATTCATAAGTGCATGAGTTTATTTCTGGGCTTTCTATCTTGTTCCATTATCTATATTCTTGTTTTTGGCCAGTACTATGGAGAAGGCAGTGGCACCCCACTCCAGTACTCTCGCCTGGAAAATCCCATGGACGGAGGAGCCTGGAAGGCTACAGTCCATGGGGTCCCTGAGGGTCAGACACGACTAAATGACTTCCCTTTCACCTTTCACTTTCATGCATTGGAGAAGGAAATGGCAACCCACTCCAGTGTTCTTGCCTAGAGAATCCCAGGGAGGGGGGAGCCTGGTAGGCTGCCATCTATGGGTTCGCATACAGTTGGACAAGACTGAAGTGACTTAGCAGCAGCAGCATACTGTCTTCATAGAGAAGGCAATAGTACCCCACTCCAGTACTCTTACCTGGAAAATCTCATGGACGGTGGAGCCTGGAAGGCTACAGTCCATGGGGTCGCTGAGGGTCGGACACGACTGATCGACTTCCCTTTCACTTTTCACTTTCATGCATTGGAGAAGGAAATGGCAACCCACTCCAATGTTCTTACCTGGAGAATCCCGGGGGCGGTGAAGCCTGGTGGGCTGCCATCTCAGGTCGCACAAAGTCGGACATGACTGAAGTCACTTAGCAGTAGCAGCATACTGTCTTCATGACTGTAGCTTTGTCATTTAATCTGAAGTCAGCAAGGTTAATTCCTCCAGCTCCATTCTTTCTCAAGACTGCTTTGACTGTTCGGGGTCATTTGTGTTTCCATATGAATTGTGAAATTTTTTGTTCTAGTCTGAAAAATATCATTGTTAATTTATTAGAGATCACATTGAATCTGTAGATTGCATTTAGTAGTATAGTCATTTTCACAATATTGATTCTTCCTATCCGGGAATGTGGAATATCTTTCCATCTGTTTATGTCATCTTTGATTTCTTTCATTAGTGTCACAATTTTTTTGTGTACAGTTCTTTTCTCTCTGTAGGTAAGTTTATTCCTAGATACTTAATTCTTTTTGTTGCAGTGGTGGATGGGGTTGATTCCTTAATTTCTCTTTCTGATTTTCCATTGTTATTATATAGGATTGCAAGTGATTTCTGTGTATTGATTTTGTATCCTGCAACTTTGCTAAAATCACTGATTAGCTGTAGTAATGTTCTGATAGTATCTTTAGGGTTTTCTATGTGCAGTATCATGTCATCTACAAACAGTGAGAGCTTTATTTCTTTTCTGATCTGGATTCCTTTTCTTTTCTTGTTTTTTCCTTCTCTCATTGCTGTAGCTAGGACTTCCAAAACTATGCTGAATAATAATGGTGAAATTGGACACCCTTGTCTTGTTCTTTTTTAAAATAAATTTATTTATTTTAATTGGAAATTAATTACTTTACAATATTGTATAGGTCTTGTTCTTGATCTTAGAGGGAATGCATTCAGGTTTTCACCATTGAAAGTAATGTTTGCTGTGGGCTTATCATATATGACTTTTACTATGTCGAGGTAAGTTTTTTCTCTGCCCATTGTTTGAAGAGTTTTCATCCTAAATGGGTGCTAAACTTCTTCAAAAGCTTTTTCTGCATCTATCAAGATTATCATATGGTTTTTATACTTCAATTTGTTAATATACTACATCACATTGTTTCATTTGAATATGTTGAAGAATCCTTGCATCCCTGGAATAAACCCAACTTGATCATGATGTATGAGCTTTTAAATGTATTATTGAATTCTGTTTGGTAAAATTTTGTTGAGGATATTTGTGTCTATATTCATCCATGATATTGGCCTGTAGTTTTCTTTTTTTGTGTTGTCTTTGTCTGTTTTTTTTTTATCAGGGGGATGGTGGCCTTGTAGAATGAGTTTAAAACTGTTCCTCCCTGTGCAGTTTTTTGAAAGAGTTTTAGAAGGATAGGAATTAGCTCTTGTCTAAATGTTTGATAGAATTCATCTGTGAAGCCATCTGGTCCTGGACTTTGGTTTTTTTGGAGACCTTTGATCACAGCTTCAATTTCAGGGCTTGTAACTGGGTTATTTATAATTTCTATTTCTTACTGGTTGAGTCTTGGAGATTGAACCTTTCTAAAATCTATTTCTTCCAGGTTATCCACTTTATTGCTATATAGTTGCTCATAGTAGTCTCTTATAATCATTTGTATTTCTGCACTGTCTGTTGTAACCTCTCCTTTCTCATTTCTAATTTTGTTGATCTGATTCTTCTCTGTTTTTTTCTTGATGAGACTAGCTAAAGGTTTGCCAATTTTGCTTATTTTCTCAATGAACCAGCTAGTTTTATTAATTTTTACTGTTGTTTCTTTCATTTATTTCTCATTTATTTCTGCTTTGAACTTTATGATTTCTTTCCTTCCGCTAATTTTGGCATTCTTTTGTTTTTCTTTTTCTAGTTGTTTTAGATGTAAACTTAGTTTATCTATTCTATGTCTCTCTCATTTCTTGAGGTAAGATTGTATTTCTATAAACTTCCCTCTTAGAACTGCCTTTGCTGCATCCCATAGGTTTTGAGTTGTCGTGTTTTCATTGTCATTTGTTTCTAGGAATTTGTTTATTTCCCTTTTGCTTTCTTTCTTTGGTCTTCCCTTGTGGCTCAGCCTGTAAAGGATTGCCTGCAGTGCGGGAGACCTGGGTTCAATCCCTTGGTTGGGAAGATCACCTGGAGAAGAAAAAGGCTACCCACTTCTGTGTTCTGGCCTGAAGAATTCCATGGACTGTATAGTCCATGGGGTCACAAAGAGTCGAACACGACTGAGTGACTTTCAATTTCACTTTTGATTTCTTCAGTAACCTGTTTATTATTTAGAAACCTGTTGTTTGATCTTCATGTGTTTGTGTTTTTTACAAATTTTTTTCTTGTAGTTGATATCTAGTGTCATAATATTGTGGTAGAAAAGATTGCTGATACAATTTCAATTTTCTTAAATTTACTGAGGTTTGATTTGTGACTTAAGATGTGGTCTATCCTGGAGAATGTTTCATGTGAACTTGAGAAGAAGGTGTATTCTTCTGTATTTGGATGGAATGTCCTGAAGATATCAAGGAGATCCATCTCATCAAATGTATCATTTAAGACTTGTGTTTCCTTATTGATTTTCTATTTTTATGATCTGTTGGTTGGTGTGTGTAGGTGTTAAAGTCTCCTACTATTATTGTGTTACTATTTCTCCTTTTATGTCTGTTAGTGTTTGTCTTATGTATTGAGGTGCTCCTGTGTTGGGTGCATAGATATTTACAATTGTTATGTCTTCCTCTTGAATTGATCCCTTGATCATTATGTAGTGTTCTTCTTTATCTCTTATAATCTTATTTTCAGGTCTGTTTTTTCTGACATGAGGATTGCTACTCCAGCTTTCTTTTGCTTTCCATTTGCATGGAATATATTTTTCCATTCTCTCACTTTCAGTCTATATGTGTCTTTAGGTCTGAACTGTGTTTCTTGTAGATAGAATATACATGGGTCTTTTTAGCCATTCAGCCAGTCTGTGTATTTTGATTGGAGCATTTAATTCATTTACATTTAAATTAATTATTGATATATATGTTCCTATTGCCATTTTCTTAATTGTTTATTGTTTGATTTAGTAGTTTTTTTCTTCTGTTGTATTTCTTGACTATATTAAGTCCCTTTAACATTTGTTGTAAAGCTGGTTTGGTGGTACTGAATTCTCTTAACTTTTGCTTATGTGAAAAACTTTTTATCTCTCCATCAATTTTGAATGAGATCCTTGCTGGTACAGTAATCTTGGTTTCAGATTTTCCCCTTTCAGTGCTTATTCCCTTTTGGCCTATGGAGTTTTTGCTGAAAGATCAGCTATTAATTGTATTGGGTTTTCTGTGTATGTTACTTATTGCTTCTCCCTTGCTGCTTTTAATATTCTTTCTTTTTGTTTAGTCTTTGTTAGTTTGATTATTATGTGTCTTGGTGTGTTTCTCCTTGGGTTTATCATGTGTGGAACTCTTTGTACCTGTTGGACTTGATTGACTATTTCCTCTTCCATGTTGGGGAAATTTTCAACTATGATCTCTTCAAAAATTTTCTCATACCCCTTTTTGTTTCCTCTTCTACTTCTGGGACTGTATAAATTGAATGTTGGTGCATTTGATATTGTTCCAGATGTCTCTGAAACTTTCCTCAGTTCTTTTCATTCTTCTTGTTTTATTCTGTTCTTCAGGAGTTATTTCCACTCTTTTATCTTCCAGCTCACTGATTCGTTCTTCTGCTTCAGATATTCTGCTATTGACTTCTTCTAGTGTATTTTTTATTTCAACATTTGTGTTGTTTGTCTCTGTATGTTTCTTCTTTAATTCTTGTAGGTATTTGTTAATTGATTCTTGCATTTTCTCCATTGTCTTTTCAAGGTTTTTGATCATCTTAACTATCATTATTCTGAATTCTTTTTCATATAGTTTTCCTCTTTACTCTTCATTTATTTGGACTTCTGTGTTTCTAGTTTGTTTTTTCTTTTGTGCATTAGTTCTCTGAATTTCATTAGTTTCTCTTTTTAAACTTACTGTGTTTGAGGTCTCCTTTTCCCAGGCTTCAAGGTTTAACTATTTCTTCCTTTTAGCTTCTGCCCTCCTAAGGTTGGTCCAGTGGTTTGTCTAAGCTTCCTATAGAGTGAGGTTTGTGCTGAGTTTTTTTCCCCTCTGATGGGCAAGGCTGAGTGAGGTGATAATCCTGTCTGATGATGATTGGGTTTGTATTTTTATTTTGTTTATTGTTTGGATGATGTGTCCTTCTCAGGGTTCTACTGGTGGTTTGGTGATACCAGGTCTTATATTCAAGTGGTTTCCTTTGTGGGAGTTCTCACTATTTGATACTCCCTAGGGTTAGTTGTTTGGTAGTCTAGATTCTTGGAGTCAGTGCTCCAGCTCCAATAGCTCAGGGCTAATCTCTTGGTCAGGAATAAGATTCCACAAGTGGTTTGTTATGTCATTAAGTGCGATTAAACTGATACCTAAAAAAGAGAAACCAAAGATGAACCCCAAACAAATGCCAGTTACAAAATCAGGCAAATAATAATTTAAAGAATAGAATACAAACACACACACACACACACATATACACACACCCATAAACAAAATCAAAACAATCCAACACAAATAAAGTGGAATAGATTAACCTGGTGAACAAAGGAATCCGAAAATGATATCTACCAGTTAAGAACAAAACTAGCTGAAGTCCAAACTGGAATGCACAACTAAAGCAAGGTGCTTAGTTGGGAATAAAGCAATGAAAACAAAGCTAGCAAATATGGTGAGGGGAAAGGAAAGAAATAACAGATATGCAGAGTGAAATAGAGATAAATAAAGATTTATATCCATTAAAGATTAACTTCAAGGGGAAAAGAACAACTAGAAAAAGCAACAGAGTAATAAATGTAGAAAAAAGAATGACATGTTTAAAAAATTAAAAATTCATATTAAAAAAGGAGACAAGTTAAAAAAAGGAAGAAGAAAAGAAAACTCCACAGAATTGCAAAAACCCAACATAGAGGCAGAGGTTTATAACAACAATAAAATGTTTGATTGAAAAAAAGAAAATGGCTCAAAGCTTAGTTAGGTTTCATAGTACCAACACAATCAACAAGTATGACAGAGGGGGAAATAAAAGGAAAAAGAAAAGAAAAGAAAAAAAACTCCAAAACATACTACATCACAATCAAAACATAATATTAAATATTTTTCCTGAGTCATTGCTGTCAGAGTCCTTTCCTTCGCTGGGAGTCACAGTCCCTCCCTAAATTACCCTCCAAAACTGTGCTGGTCTCTGGACCTGCTGTGAGGGGCAGCTCAGAATTTAATCTGGTCCTACTCCTGTGTGTTCTTGCCTCCAATGTCCACAGCTATCGGAACTAGTGTGTTTTCTTTTGTGGGAGCTCTCAATGTCCTGTTATATATTCCATAGTCACAGAGTCTGCCTAGTTGATGTGTGGATTTAATCTGCAGATTGTACAGTTGGTGGGAAGGTTTTGGGTCTTCTTCCTTAGCCACATTGCCACTGGGTTTCATTTGTGATTTTGTTTCCACCCCTGCATGTGGCTTTTCCACTGGGATTTGCTCCTGAGGCTACGCTGGGGGACTTGGGTCTGCCCCTGTGATGGCCAAGTGTGGAGATGGTACAGCTGCTTGGGTCACAGGGTTTCTGGCAGCAGATATTCAGGGGAGTTGGTGACTAGGGCAGCAGGAAATATAGTGCTCTAGAAGGCAATCAGTATTGGCCAATACACTCCAGTATTCTTGCCTGGAGAACCCCTCTGACAGAGAAGCCTGGCAGGCCATAGTCCTCAGGGTTGCAAAGAGTTGGACATGACCAAAGTGATCCCACGTGTATAGATGCAAGACTTTTTGCCTGTTGCAGTTCTGCCCCAGTAAGGGTGAGTGTGAAGGCAGTGCAACTGCTTGGGTTATGGGGACCCTGGCTCCGCCAAGTGTGCAGGGACACAGACTGCCTCAGGCGCAGGAGTTATGGGCCTACCAGAGTGTTTTTTCAAGCCTCTGGTAGCTGGCAATCAGAAGGCCTCTTTCGCCAGTCTTTCTCCATAGCCCGGCCTCTTCAGGCACTTAGAGGGCTGCCTTGCTTGGGTTCCTTCTCTGCTGTTCAGTGCGTCAGGCACTTAAAGGGACACCTTGGGTGGGGTCCTACTCTGTAGTTCAGCACATCAATCACTTAAATGAGCACCCTGGATGGGATCCTACTATGTAGTTCAGTGCATCAGGCATTTGATGAGCCAACTTCTCTATTGTTCAGCTGCGGATCCTGGCATGTGGGGAGAGAGGCTATAGCATGATGGCTCCACCCACTATGCATGACTGCAGTCTCTCCTTGCTTCTGTGGCTGCCTGGGTTCCCTTCACAGGCATTTCCCATCACAATCTCCTTCATATCCCCTCAATCCATCTCTCTGCAGTCAACAGCAGTCTCACCTTGGGATAGCTCTACACTTCTTAAACTCCGTCTCCTACCACTGTGCCTTCTAGGGGGCCTGTGTCTCTGTCTGGGGTATGTATGGCTGCAGCAAGGACTATCTGATTCTCATTCCATTTAGGCTGCCACAGATCAGCTGTTTCACTCTCAGCCATAAATGTTTCTTCTCTGACTCAAGGCAGTTGCCCTGATGTGGGGCTTGGATCCTTGTTTCAGTTCCCCCACCCACTGAGGGCAGGTCCAGTACTACCGACCCTCCTGTTTTCCCCACTATTTCCTTCATTCTACCGAGTTTTGCGTGGTTCTATATATTCTTTTCAGCTGGTCAGGTACTCCTGTCTACTCTCAGCTGGTGTTCTGCACGCATTTCAGCGTCTGAGGGTATAGTCCTGATGTATGCATGGAGGGAGATATACTCCACGTTCACCTGCTCCTCCATCATCTTGTTCCCTGCCACCTGGCCTTCTTGTTAATGTCTGTTTTGCAAATACTCTCATGTTCTTTGACCTTCGCTCTGTCATTATGGCTGCTTGATCTCAGCTCTGCTAAACCATTTATGTGTCCACACCCCAGAGCTAGGTCAGGTTCTCTGGAGAATATCACACATTGGGAAAAGGTGGTGATTTGTAAACCCATGACCACTATCCCTCAACTGGGCCCTCAGTAATGCTAAAATAGCTTGTTTATGTTTTCTTATTGAGGTTTTTCTTCATCATTAAACTAATATTGCATCTCCTCCATGCTCTTTATATCTCTAAACTCCTTTCCCACAATGTCATCAAATGGCATGTTTCTTTTTAAAATTAATTTTATTGGTGTATAGTTAATTTACAACTGTTATGTTAATTTCTGCTGTACATCAAAGTGAGTCAGTCATACATAAACACAGATATATACATAAATCCACTCATTTTTAGATTCTATTCCCATATGTCATTACAGAGTATTGAGTAGCATCCCCATGTCATACAGTAAATTCTTTTTTTTTTTTTTTGACAGACATTTTTTTAAAATTAGAGGATAATTGCTTTATAATGCTGTGTTATTTACAACAATCTGAATCAGTCATTTGAAGGCCAGAGAAGTGATTTCACCAAGGTCACATGGTTGTGAGACCTCTTTGTCCACACCATTCACTTCATGTGCATGCCAGCTTTAGATCAGTTTTCTTTGGAATGTTTTTTGAGTTGTAAAAAAGTAGATCAGAATGAAGATGAGGATGAAATGGGTATGGAAACTTAAACATCTTTGTGATTAGAAGGAAAGGCTCGAGTTCTGCATCTCTCAGTGTTGAGGGAGACCTTACAAGTCATTAAGCCGAAGTAGTGTGGCAGATCCTATAAACCCAGCGGTATGAAGCCCAGTCAGTTCAGTCACTTGGTTGTGTTCGACTCTTGTAACCCCATGAACTGCAGCATGCCCAGCTTTGCTGTCCATCACAAATTCCCAGATTTTGGTCAAACTCATGTCTGTGATGCCATCCAACCATCTTATCCTCTATCGTCCCCTTTTTCTCTTGCCCTCAATCATTCCCAGCATCAGGGTCTTTTCTAATGAGGCAGTTCTTCCCATTAGGTGGCAGAAGTATTGGAGCTTCAGTTTTAGCATCAGTCCTTCCAATGAGTATTAAAGACTGATTTCCTTTAGGATGGGCTGGTTTAATCTTGCAGTCCAAGGGACTCTCAACAGTCTTCTCCAATACCACAGTTCAAAAACATCAAGTCTTCAGTGCTCAGCTGTCTTTATGGTGCAACTCTCACATCCATACATGACTACTGGAAAAACCATAACTTTGACTATTTGGACCTTTGTCAGCAAAGTAATGTCTCTGCTTTTTAATATGCTGTCTTGGTTTGTCATAGCTTTTCTTCCAAAGAGCAAGCATCTTTTAATTTCATGGCTGCAGTCACCATCCACAGTGATTTTGGAGTCCAGGAAAATAAAGTTTGTCACTGTTTCCATTGTTTCCCCATATATCTGCCGTGAAGTGATAGGACTAGATGCCATAATCTTCATTTTTTCAGTGTTGAATTTTAAGCCTGATTTTTTTCACTCTTTCACTTTCATCAAGAAACTTTTTAGTTCCTCTTTGCTTTCTGCATAAGAGTGGTGTCATCTGCATATCTGAGGTTATTGCATTTTTTCCTATATAACTCTCTTTCCTTGCATTCTAACTCCTTCTGTTGTCTGTTTATTGTATTATATCTTGAATTTTCCCTGTATCACACTTACCCTAATTTGACTGTGCCGTTTTTTTCCTTTTAAGACCCTAACTAATATAAGCTAGATATCAAGATGAAGTCTGTCTCACTAGAAAGTTAATGTCCTTACCATAGATGAAACAGGAACTGAGTTCTTATTCATGGAGCTGAAGAATGAACTTCGTGAACATGCAAATGATCACAGTAGCAAGCAGGCAGAATTTATTCTAAAGAAAGCACAAAGCTGTCAGCATAAACACTGAGACGGGGTGAAGTGCCCTGAAAAGGCAGACCTTACAGCAGTTTATATCCTTGTTCATATTGATCTGTACATTTTTGGTTGATGCTTAGCTTTAACATATGTCATTTCTAACCAATGAGTTTACAGTGCATAACTTGGCATCCTTAAGGCTTTTTTGATCCCCAGTTTCTAAGTCTCCTCAAACACTGAGTCACCATCCTGTGACCCTATCTTATGACCCTTGGCCATTTCACAAAGGACCAGATATTGGCCAAAAGTTAATGGTCTGCCTGTTGTTTTTCTTTTAATAAGAGGACCAGGAGTTAATGATTGTCTTGTCCTGGATCTGGTTGTTTTATGATCTAACAGGCCAAAGAAGCATTCCTCTGAAACTCAGGAAACTGGAACAAAGGGTATAGCTTTAGGTTAATGGAGTGATACGTTTATTGAAAAAAAGACCGAGGTCTTAAGAGTCTTACACTGACTGCCTAGCAATTTCTACCTTACTTCTATCTCTTGATGATACCTGCTGAAAAGGGCCAGTAGTTTCATATGACCATCTGTTAAGTGGAGTCTCTGGCAAGGACCTCCTGGGTGGTACATGTTATTTGCTTCCTTGCAAATCTTCACAGCTCATTTACAGTAGCACTTGTAGCCAAAAAGACATGCTGTCTATGTGCATGTCATATATGGTTCTCAAGTGATTTCCTAATAAGACACATTACAGTAGTCCTTCCTGTGGAAAGGCTCCCCTGCTCCCAGCATCTTGTCAGGCAGCCAGTGCTGTTAATACGAATCCACCCCACAGCACTAAGGTTTGCATCTAGAAGTGTTCAGTTAAAGATTTAAAAAGCCCCGTCAGGGGAGAGAGTACACACTCGTGACAGAATGCCTAATTTCTTGGTGTGCTTTCCAGTATAGCTAGGTGGAGAGAATGGAATGCAGAAAGGGTTGACTGTGATAAGGGGGAGAGAATATGCAGAACAACTCTGTATAGATAGCGGGTCTGTGCAGGTGTACGGAATGGTTGAGGGGGTGGGGTGGCCAAGGACACACCTAATGGAGTGGGTGGGAAGACATTGGAGGACTAGAAAACAGGTGTAGAAGAGTGGAATCTCCACCTCCTTTAGAGGTTCTTTTTTTTTTTTTTTGCCAACCCTGAATAATGTCATTATGGATCTCTGGCCAATCATCTTCCTGGCTTAGAGTTTAATCCTTTCACCTCATCATGGAAGTCACTCTGATTTCCTACTTAATTTCCAGCAGCAGTGGAGTTCAAGGCAGACAGATTATCATGAGTGAGTCAGTAGGCTAGAGGGCATCTCCATGAAAGAGATCCCAAGAGCAGGAGAGGTTGGCACACTTTCTGAGATATGCATCCTTTCTTTAGTTGTTTATCCTTTCAGTTAGATTCAGGGTTATGGGTAAGGGCTACCAATAAACCATGGAGCCTATTTAAGTGCCATCTCTGTCTCATCCTCTGTAGCCATAGGGAGAAAATGGATGGAGTGGAAAGACAGAGGTGATATACAGTGGGTGGAAGGACCATGGAAGGAAACCAGTGGCTAACCTCAAGCTCTGATAGCAGATTCTGATATCACTACCACTGTTACTGCAACTGCTGCTTCTAGTACTGCTAGTACTACTAGTACTTCTAATACTACTAGTACTTCTCCTGCTACTAGTGCTGCTCTTACCACTATATACCTCCCAGGTTTGCTATGAGAGTTAAAGAAATTAAGTACTTAGCACAATTCCTAGCCCACTCTTAAGAGCTCATGCTATGTTAGCCATCATAATTATTGTTGCTGTTATGCAGAAAGGGAAGGAAGGAGGATTATTAACAGTTGGTGAGAGGTTGCCAGAAAATCTTTCCCAACTTGAGTTTGGCTGGAATTAGTCCTGGTTGTGTAACTCAGAACCACCTTTTGGATCCCTTTTGTTATTTATTCACCCATTCAACAAATATTTCTGGAATGTCTGCAACATGCTAAACATATGAGGAGTTGCCTCTGTGATGGGGAATGTCTCTCATGTAACTCAAGAGAGAGCTTGGAGATTATTACATAGAGGAGGGCATGTGCTATATTCAGGGTGGAGCATGCTAAGTGTATATGGAGAAGGAAGACAGGAGAAGGAGGTGGGAATTTAAGTTGGCTTGGAATAATGTCCAGGTTGGCTTCCTGTTGATGTTGACTAACCCCTTAGCTGAAGAAGACTGATACAGGTAGACCTCGTTTTATTAGCCTTTACTTTAGTACACTTTGCAGATGGTGTTGTTTTTTTTTTTAAAACAAATTGAAAATTTATGGCAACCCCATGACAAGCAAGTCTGTTGGCGTCATTTTTTTTCCAGCAGCATTTGCTTACTTGATTTCTTTGTGCTATATTTTGATAATTCTTGCAGTATTTATAACTTATATTGTACTTGTTATGGTGATCTGCCATCAGGGATATTTTTCATGTTACTATTGTAATTACTTGGGGGCATCACAAACTGTGCCCATATAGAATGATGAACTTAATAAATGTTCTGTCTGTTCTGAATGTTCTTTCTTCCTATCCCCGGGTCTCCTTCTTCCCTGAGATGTAACAATACTGAAATTAGACCAATTAACAATTCTAAAATGATGTCTAAGTGTTAGGTGAAAGGAAGAGTTCATGTCTTTAAATCAAAACCTAGAAATAATTAAGGTTAGTGAGCAATGTTGAAAGCCCGGACAGGCTGAAAGCTAGGACTCTTGCTCTAAACAGTTAGCTGAGCTGTGAATGAATGCAAAGGAAAAGTTCTTGAAGGAAATTAAAAGTACTGCTGCTGTGAACACATCAATGATAAGAAAGCAAAAGAACCTTACTGTGGGCATGCAGAAAGTCTGAGTCTGGATAGGGGGATATAACCAGCCATCACATTCCCTTAAACCAAAGCCTGATCTGGAGAAAGGCTCTAACTCTCTTTAAGTCTATGAAACCTGAGAAAAGTGAGAAAGCTGCAGAAAAGAAGTTTGAAGCTAGCAGAGGTTACTTCATGAGATTTAAGGAAAGAAGCCATCTCTATTACATCAAAGGGCAAGGCAGAGCAGTGAGTGCTGATGAAGAAGCTGTAGCAGTTATCCAGAAGATTGAGCTAAGATCATTATTAAAAGTGGCTACATTAAACAACAGCTTTTCAATGGAGATGAAACAGGCTTCTACTGAAATTAGATGCCATCTAGGACTTCCATAACTAGAGAGAAGTCAATGCCTGACTTCCAAGCTTCAAAGGACAGGCTCACTGTTGTTAGAGGCTGATGCAGCTTACAATTGAGATAAAGTCAGTGCTCATTTACTATTCCTAAAATCCTAGGGCCCCTAAGAATTATGCTAAATCTCTTCTGCCTGTATTCTATAAATAGAACAACAAAGCCTGGGTGAGCATATCTGCTTACAGCATGGTTTTTTGAATCTTTTAAGCCCGTTGATGAGACCTATTGCTAGAAAACAAAATTCCTTTTGAAATATGACTGCTCATTGACAAAGCACCTGGTTACACAAGAGCTCTGGTGGAGATATACAATAAGATTATTGTTGTTTTCTAGCCTACTAACGATTTAAGGACCTAGATCTGTTAGACAGAGTGCCTGATGAACTATGGAATGAGGTTTGTGACATTGTACAGGAAACAGGGATCAAGACCATCCTCATGGAAAAGAAATGCAAAAAAGCAAAAGGGCTGCCTGGGGAGGCCTTACAAATAGCTGTGAAAAGAAGAGAGGCGAAAAGCAAAGGAGAAAAGGAAAGATATAAGCATCTGAATGCAGAGTTCCAGAGAATAGCAAGAGATAAGAAGGCCTTCTTCAGTGATCAATGCAAAGAAAAAGAGGAAAAGAACAGAATGGGAAAGACTAGAGATCTCTGCAAGAAAATTAGAGGTACCAAGGGAACATTTCATGCAAAGATGGACTTGATAAAGGACAGAAATGGTCTGGACCTAACAGAAGCAGAAGATATTAAGAAGAAGTGGCAAGAATATACGGAAGAACTGTACAAAAAAGATCTTCATGACCCAGATAATCATGATGGTGTGATTACTAATCTAGAGCCAGACATCCTGGAATGTGATGTCAAGAGGGCCTTAGAAAGCATCACTATGAACTAAGGTAGTGGAGGTGATGGAATTCCAGTTGAGCTGTTTCAAATCCTGAAAGATGATGCTGTGAAAGTGCTGCACTCAATATGCCAGCAAATTTGGAAAACTCAGCAGTGGCCACAGGACTGGAAAAGGTCAGTTTTCATTCCAATTCCAAAGAAAAGCAATGCCAAAGAATGCTCAAACTACCGCACAATTGAACTCATCTCACATGCTGGTAAAGTAATGCTCAAAATTCTCCAAGCCAAGCTTCAGCAATACGTGAACCGTGAACTCTCTGATGTTCAAGCTGGTTTTAGAAAAGACAAAGGAACCAGAGATCAAATTGCCAACATCCACTGGATCATGGAAAGAGCAAGAGAGTTCCAGAAAAACATCTAACTCTGCTTTATTGACTATGCCAAAGCCTTTGCCTGTGTGGATCACAATAAACTGTGGAAAATTCTGAAAGAGATGGGAATACCAGACCACCTGACCTGCCTCTTGAGAAATCTCTATGCAGGTCAGGAATCATCAGTTAGAACTGGACATGGAAAAACAGACTGCTTCCAAATCGGAAAAGGAATATGTCAAGGCTGTATATTGTCACCCTGCTTATTTAACTTCTATGCAGAGTACATCATGAGAAACGCTGGACTGGAAGAAACACAAGCTGGAATCAAGATTGCTGGGAGAAATATCAACAACCTCAGATATGCAGATGTCTCTACCCTTATGGCAGAAAGTGAGGAGGAACTAAAAAGCCTCTTGATGAAAGTGCAATGCACATGAGTCTGGGTGGACTCCGGGAGTTGGTGATGGACAGGGAGGCCGGGAATGCTGCTATTCGTGGGGTTACAAAGAGTTGGACACGACTGAGCAACTGAACTGAACTGAACTGAATTGGAGGGTCTCTGTGGAGGCAGGGAACACCTGTGGCTCACTGTGGGACAAGGACAGTGGTGGTGGCCTCAGCATGAGCCCTCCTGGAGGCCACTATTCTCTTGTCAAAACCTGCCCAGCCCCCCAACCCTCTGCCCAACTACCTAAAGGCTCCAGTGCTTGGACACTTCAGACAAAAAGACAACAGAGTAGGAACACAGCCTCACCCGTCAGAAGACAGACTCCTTAAAGTCTTCCTCAACACACAATTGGTTGACAAACACACTCTGACATGGCTCTGCCCACTGAATGGACAAAACATACCTCCCCTCCCATAGGCAAGCACCAGTCCTTCCCACTGGGAAGCCTGTAAAGCTTCTTAGACAACCTCTTTCACCAGAGGGCAGAGACCAGAAGCAAGAACTATAACTTAGCAACCTGTCCAACAGAAATAGCAAATTACAGAAGTTAGACAAAATGATAGAGCAGAGGAATGTGTCCCAGATGAAGGAACAAGATAAAGGCAAAGAAAAACAACTAAAAGAAATGGGTACTCAGGAGATATACATTCTACCTGAAAAGAATTCAGAGTAATGATAGTAATGGTGACTCAAGATCATGGAAAAAGAACAGAGGCACAGATATAGAAGTATAAGAAATGATTAACATAGATCTAGAAGAACTAAAGAACAAAAAAATAGCATTAAAGTATGCAATAACTAAAATGAAAAATACCCTAGAAGGGATCAACAGCAGGAAAACTGAGGTTGAAGAATGGAGAAGTCACCTGGAAAAAAGAGAATGATGGAAATTGCTGCCACAGAGCAGAATAAAGAAAACAAATTGAAAATAAATGAAAATAGTCTGAGAGACCTATGGGACAGCTTAAACACACCAACATTCACATTATAGGGGTCCTAGAAAGAGAACAGAGAAAGGATCTGCAAAAATAATTGAAGAGCTAATAACTGACATGAGAAAGGAAATAGTCACCAAACTCCAGGAAGTATAGAGTCCCAGGTAGGTTAACTCAAGGAGGAACACACTGAGATAATTAGTAATCCAACTGACAAAAATTAAAGGTGAGGAAAAAAATACTAAAACTACAAAGGAAAAGCAATATCCATCTAATGTGCAAGAGAACTCCCTTAAGGATATTAGCTGTTTTCTCACCAGAAACTCTGCAGACCAGAAAAAAGTGGCTTAATACTTTTAAAGTGATGAAAAGGAAGAGCCTACAACCAAGAATACTGTATCCAGCAAGTCTCTCATTCAAATTCAATGGGGAAATAAAAAGCTTTACAGACAAGCAAAATCTAAGAGAATTCAGTGCCACAAGACCAGCCTCACAGCAAATGCTAAAGGAACTTCTCTAGGTGGAAAAGAAAAGGCTCAGTCTCTCAGTCCTGTCTCACTCTTTGCAATCTTTGTAGCCCACCAGGTTCCTCTGTCCATGGGATTCTCCAGGCAAGAATACTGGAATGGGTTGCCATGCCCTCCTCCAGGGGATCTTCCTGATTCAGAGACTGAACCAGTATCTCCTGCATTGGCAGGCGGATTCTTTACCACTGAGCCACCAGGGCCCATAATTATATGTATGTTTAATTGCCATTTTGTTAAATGTGTTCATTTTTTTTTTGTAGGTCTTTTTCCTTCCCTTTCTCTTTTGTTCTCTTTTCATGTCAATTGATGACTAACTTTAATAGTGTGTGTGTGTGTGTGTGTGTGTGTGTGTGAGCACATGATTGATAATTACTTTAAATGTAAACAGATTAAAGTAAAAGGGAAAGTGACGTTGCTCAGTTGTGTGTGACTCTTTGTGACCCCAAGGACTGTAGCCTACCATGCTTCTCCATCCATGGGATTTTCCAGGCAAGAGTACTGGAGCGGGTTTGCAGTTTCCTTCTCCAGAGGATCTTCCTGACCCAGGGATTGAACCCGGGTCTTCCACATTGTAGGCAGATACTTTACTGTCTGAGCTACCAGGGAAGAAAACAGATTAAATAGTGCAACCAAAAACACAGACTGGCTGAATAGACACAAAAACAAGACCATCATATATGCTGTCTACAGGAGACCCATTTCAGATTTAGGGATACATATAGATTGAACATGAGGGGATGGAAAAAGTTATTCCATGATAGTGCACGTTTCAATGCCTATCCTTCTCAAAGTCTTCCAAAAAGTTGCAGAGGGAGGAACCCTCCCAAGCTCATTCTATGAGGACACTATCGTCTGATACCAAAACCAGACAGAGATATCACAAAAAAAGAAAACTCGAGTCCAATATCTTGATGACCATAGAAGCAAAAATCCTCAAAATTCTAGCAAACCAATTTGATGACACATAAAAGGATTATGCACCATGATCAGGGGCTTCCCAGGCAATGCTACTGGTGGAGGAAAAAAAAAAAAAAACAACCCACATGCCAATGCAGTAAATGTAAGAGATGTGGGTTCCATCCCTGGGCAGGATAACCCTCTGGAGGAGGGCATGGCAACCCACTCTAGTATTCTTGCCTAGAGAAGCCCATAGCCAGAGGAGCCTGGTGGGCTATAGTCCATAGTGTTGCAAAGAGTCAGACACGACTGAATGACTAAGCATGCTTGCATACACGCACACAATGATCAAGTGGAATTTATCCCGGGGATGCAAGGATTCTTCAGCATACATAAATCAATCACTGGGATACACTACATTAACAAATGAAGAATAAAAACCATAGTATCATCTCAGTAGATGCAGAAGAAGATTTTGACAAAATTCAGCACACATTTATGGAAAAAAAAAAAAGACTTTCCAGAAAGGGGGCCTAAAGGGAATATACCTCAACATAATAAAAGCTATAGATGACAAACCTGCAATAAACATTATTTTCAGTGGTGAAAAAAATGGAAAGCTTTTCCTTTGAGATCAGGAACAAGACATGGATGCCCACTCTTACTACTTTTACTTAACATAGTTTTGGAAGTTCTAGCCATAGCAATAAAAAAGAAAAAGAAAAGGAATCCAGATTGGAAAAGAAGAAAACTCACTGTTTCCAGATGACATGCTACTGTACATAGAAATCCTAAAGGTGCCACCAGAAAGTTACTAGAGCTCATCAGTGAATTTGGTAACATTCAGTTCAGTTCAGTTGCTCAGTCATATCCGACTTTTTGTGACTCCATGGACTGCAGCATGCCAAAATTATTACACAAAAGTCTCTTACATTCTAATGAGTAATCAGAAAGGGAAATCCAAGAAACAATCTTGTTTACCATCACATCAAAAAGAATCAAATACCTAGAAATAAACCTACCTAAAGAGACAAGAGAGCTCTACTCAGAAAACTATGAGATACTGATGAAAGAAATCAAAGTTGACACAAACAGATGAAGAGACATACTATGTTCTTGGAGTGGAAGAATCAATATTGTAAAAATGACTACTGTAAAGAATCAATATTGTAAAAGCAATCTACAGAGTCAATGCAATTTCTATAGAATTACCGATAGTATTTTTCTGAGAATTAGAACAAAAAATTCTACAGTTTTTATAGAAATACAAAAGAACCTAAATAGCCAAAACAATTTTGAGAAAGAAAAATGGAGCTGGAGGAATGAGGCTCGCTGAAACTAGACTACACTACAAAGCTACAGTAATCAAGATAATATGGTACTGGCACAAAAACAAAAATATAAATCAATGGAACAAAATAGCAAACCCAGAGGTAAAACCACGCATTTATGGGCACTTTAAGAAGTGGATGGCCACTTGCAGTTTTCCCCATCAACTGTTACAAAGTTAGTGTTCAGTGTACCAGGCATCACTGATTCAATGGACATGAACTTGGCGAATTCTGGTTGATGGTGAGAGGCAGGGAGGCCTGGCAAGCTGCAGTCCATGGGGCCACAAGTAGTTGGACACAAATTAGTGACAGAACAACAAATGGGCACTTTGTCTTTGATAAAGGAGGCATGACTATAAATGGAGAAAAGATAGCATCTTTAATAGCTCAGTATCAAAAAACCAAACAACTCAATTCAAAAATGGGTGGATGATCTAAATAGGCATTTCTCAAAGAAGACATAGAGATGACCAAAAAGTACATGGAAAAAATGCTCAGCTTTACTAATTATTTTTTGAAAGGTGCTCAGTCGTTTCCAGCTCTTTGCAACCCCATGAACTATACATGGTCATGGAATGACCATGGAATTATCTAGACCAGAATACTGGAGTGGACAGCTGTTTCCTTCTCCAGGGCATCTTCCCAACCCAGGGATCGAACCTCAGTCTCCTGTGTTGCAGGCAGATTCTTTACTGGCTGAGCCATGAGGGAAGCCCAAGAATATTGGAGTGGGTAGCTTTTCCCTTCTCCAGGGGATCTTCCTGACCTAGGAATTAAACTGGGTTTTCTGCATTGCAGGCAGATTCTTTACTAGCTGAGCTACCAGGGAAGCCCTGGTACTTACTAATTATTAGAGAAATGAAAATCAAAACTACAGTGAGGTAAATCACCTCAACACCAGTCAGAATGGCCATTATCAAAAATATCTATAAACCAATAAATCCTGACGAGGAATGGAGAAAAGGGAACCCTCCTACAGTGCTAATGGGAAAGTAACTTGGAATAGGCACTGTGGAAGAGTGTGGAGGTTCCATGAAAAACTAAGTAGAGCTACCATATGATCTAGCAGTCTCACTCTTGGGCATATATCCAGAGACTGTTATTTGAAAAGGTATATGCACCCTTAATGTTCATGCCAGCACTGTTTGCAATAGCCAGGACATGGAAACAGTCTAAATGTCCATGACAGAGGGAGAGATAAAGTTGATGTGGTATATATCTATAATGGAATATTACTCAGCCATGAAAAATAAAATAATGCCATTTGCAGCAACATGGATGGACCTAGAGATTGCTATATGGAGTTAAATAAGTCAGTTCAGTTCAGTCACTCAGTTGTGTCTGACTCTTTGTGACCCCATGGACTGCAGTACTCCAGGCTTCCCTGTCCATCACTAACTCCTGGAGTTTACTCAAACTCATGCTCATTGAGTCAGTGATGCCATCCAACCATCTTATCCTCTTGTCTCCTTCTCCTCCTGCCTTCAGTCTTTCCCAGCATCAGGGTCTTTTCAAAAGAGCAATTAAAAAAAAAAAAAACTTATCTGATATTTCCCATTTGCCTGCATGTTACTTGGATTAGTAACCCTGTCCTTTCCTCTTTGTATCTGTCAGTACCCAGCATAGTTCCCGTAACATATTTGAAATGTTAAAGAAATATTTTATGGATCAATGAATGAATGAATATAACTCTCTGGGACTGTCAGCCTTAAAGGACTCATATATAATTAGAAGCTGAACTGGGATGTTAAGGTTTACAGGGGATGCCAAATAGCATTACAGCCGGAATCCTGCAACTTTGGAGTTAGAATCTGATTGGATCCTGTGATCTAGGAAAACCCTGTCCTTTCGTCTTTGTATCTGTCAGTACCCAGCATAGTTCCCGTAACATATTTGAAATGTTAAAGAAATATTTTATGGATCAATGAATGAATGAATATAACTCTCTGGGACTGTCAGCCTTAAAGGACTCATATATAATTAGAAGCTGAACTGGGATGTTAAGGTTTACAGGGGATGCCAAATAGCATTACAGCCAGAATCCTGCAACTTTGGAGTTAGAATCTGATTGGATCCTGTGATCTAGGAATTTACTTAGATTTTTTGAATCTCAGTTTTCTCATCTGTAGAACTGAAGCAATACTGAGTTACCCTTCATAACTATTGAAAGGATTGAATGTGCTGGTGTAACTGGCAGCACTGAGAACAGTGCCGGTCACACAAATATCCGAGAACAGTCGTGGTTGGTTTCATTGGTATTATTATGGTTGTCCTTGTGGCGCTTGTTTCTATGCTGTGTCTCTGCCTATACTGGAACCTGTAGGTTTTCCTGTGTTGATAATTCTCCTTAAAGTCAGTGAGGATGGAATCTGTGGAACTTCCAGCCCCTACACACATGACATCTATCAAGTTTCTTTGTCATCTAATCACATCTTGCACATGCCTTGTCCAGGTGCTTAAACTTGATCTGTTCAGTCAGTATCTCTTCCTGCTGCTAGCAGATGCCTGAAGTTTCTCAGTGCTCATGAGGAAACTGTATTTTTCCTTTCCAGACTCCTCCACTAAATGTAAATTTTTCCATTGTTACACAAATACAGCCCCACTTTGTACTCTGGAAATTCATTGAGAGAGAGAGGGAGAGAATTAATGTGTGCGTGTGTCCACATGTGAATACTGACATGCAGATACCATACCTTCCACATCTGCTATTGGCTTTCGAAGCATCATGATTTTTACTTACCACAGATATCTGAGACGGATGATGATGCTAACCTCCCGAACAGCTTGCCTTCCCAGCAGTCTCTCTGCACTCCCAAATCACACCCACTTTACATGGTGCTTCTACCTCAGTTCTCATCTCTCATTTGATCTCATCCATTGCTACTCTGGCAAGGCCATAAGCTTATGTTTTGCCATTTTGAAACTTTCTATAGAAACGTCATTACACATCAATCATAAAGATAATGCCACATTAAAAAAAAAAAGTTCTGATTTCTTAAGGAAACTCCATAGTGTTTTTCAGAGTGGCTGCATCAGTTTACATTCCTACCAACAGTATGGGAGGATTCCCTTCTCTCCACACCCTCTCAAGCATTTATTGTTTATGGATATTTTGATGATGGCCATTCTGACCAATGTGAGGTGATACCTCATTGTAGTTTTGATTTGCATTTCTCTAGTAACTAGTTGTGTTGAGTATCTTCATATGTCTCTTGACCACATATATGTCTTCTTTGGAGAAAGTTCTATTCATGTCTTCTGTTCATTTTTTTAATTGGGTTGTTTGTTTCGATGATATTAAGCTGCATGTGCTATTTATAAATTTTGGAAATGAATCCATATGATCCTGAAATCCCACTCCTGAGCATTTACCTAGAGAAGAACATTGTCCAAAAGGATACACGTACCCCTATGTTCATAGCAGAACTATTTACAATAGCCAAAACATGGAAGCACCCTAAATGTCTATCAACAGAAGAATGGATAAAGAAGATGTGATACGTAAATACAATGGAATATTACACAACCATTAAAGACAAATAATGCCATTTACAGAAATACAGATGGACCTAGAGATTGTCATACTGAATAAAGTAAGTCAGACAGAAAGAGAAATATCATATGAGATCATTTTAGGTGGAGTCTTAAAAAAATGAAACAAATGAATGTATTACAAAATAGAAACAGACTCACAGACGTAGGAATGCACTTGTGGTTAACAGGGAAAGGTTGGGAGAAAGGGATAACTAGGGAGTTTGAGATCAACAGGTACATACTTCTGTGTTTAAAATAGATAACCAACAGGAACCTGCTGTATAGCATAGGTAACTCTGCTCAGTATTCTGAAAGAACCTAAATGGGAAAAGAATTAAAAAAAAAAAAGATACATGTATATGTATAAGTGAATCACTCTGTTGTATACTTGAAAGTAACACAACATTGTTCATCAACTCCAATATAATATAAAAAGTTTAAAAAAGAAGTTCTAAGGAGAAGCACACTCCAGTATCTTCCATAAGCTGCTACATCCCCAAACGGTGTGGATGGCAGCCATTGTTAATTAACCCCACTGTTTCTCCTGCAGTCTGTCTCTGTGCAGCACTGTAAGCATTCACCACTGATCAACTGGCCCTGGGAAATGAGAAAAAACCTATGGACCAAACCAGGACCCATCAAAGCCTTATAGAACCTCTGTGTCCAGTCTCACTAAAGAGTGGGAAGTCAGTTTCTTTATAAAGGAATCCTGTTTCCATGACTTACTTTGAGGTGAGGTCCTTGACATCATATTCATGTTGGAAGGTTCTTTTGAGCAGCAGCATTCAGGGTTAGTCTTCAGTAGAAACAAAGGGAAAAAAAGAAAGCTATGAACAGTAGTTTAATACAATATGTCAAGGACATGTCAGTTATGGTAGTCACCAGCCACAGGTAGCTATTTAATTTTAAAATGAAATAAAATTAAATATTTATTTCCTCAGTTCAAGTACTCATGGCTGCTGTATTGGACAGTGTAGATAAAGAAAATAGCCATCATCACATATTTCTATGGGGCTGTGCAGTACCAGAGGTTGTGTTTTGTACCCTACAAGGTAGTTCTTTTTATACTTTGTAATCTACTAACCCCCTTCTTCTTTCCCAAAACACATGATACTGCCCTGTGCTAACTAAGCAAAAACCTATTAATGCTAGGATGTCATTCAAAGCAGAAACAAGTCTTAAACGAGGTTAGGAGCAGAACAAGACCCATCAGTAGATCTATTATGATGCATTTTCAAGGAAATTTGATTCTGGCTTCTTATACTATCTATAGTGTCTCCTGGTGAACATAAAAATGATGTTGCTCCTTTTTGCTTTTAAACTTAGCAACATATATGAGACTAGAAACACATAATCCATTTTGTGAGTCTCCAGCTTCCTGTTAACATGACATTAGTAGAAGAATCCACCCTGTGATTATATTAGAAAGGAAAATAACTGAACAAAAGAAAACTGGGATTTGATTTTTCTATTGGCTAAATTTAGTTGCCTGAGAAACAGAAGGAAATTATTTCAGTACCAAAATAATAAAACATCATATAAATTTGCTTTTTCTCTTTTTTTCAGGAGCTATAATTGCCTTTGCTGTGGTAGGAAAAGAAAAGGCTGTTAAAAGGAAGAGACAGCCATTCATACAATTTCCTTTAACATTTTGTTCATGTTTCCCTTTTAAAACTTTCTGTCAGCCTTTATAATCATCCAGTTAAATTTGTCTATCCAGTTCTCCTAAAACTGTGTGACATTTGAGTGCTATAAAATTAATATGAATGTGATGCAATGGACATAATTGCTTTCTAGAAAAATCTCATCTTTATGACTCATTGTCAGAGACACAACTGTGAGCCCGGAAGTTCCTAGAACATTGATATATCTGATTCCTCATGTACATTTAACAAAGAAAGCTCTTTTTCAGGAAATAGGATTCTGCTGGATTTTTTTCTTTTGGTTTCTTGGTTGTCTCAAATTAAAAACTCAGGAAATTTCTGAAATAATAATTTACTGCACTTGTGTGATTTGGCATACTATATTTTAAGAAAAACATTCAAAGCCACATGTTGTCAATTTTGAATCTTATTCGTTAGCATCATGGCCTTTTGAGGTTCATGTGGTTTTATTTCCAGGTTTGCTGGTGTTTTAACCCCACCGTCTGTAATCCATTGATGAAATCATGAGGTCACTGAGTTCCCAGACCCCTCAACCTCTTGATGATGCACTGTTAAAGAGTTCCAAATGACTTGGGCTGCTTTGAGAGTAAGGGGAGAAAAATGAATTTTTTAAGGCTGTTGTAGCAAAAGGTCATTAATGTACACAGCACACCTTAGAGATTTATTAAAATTGGAACAAGTTTGAAGTTTGCCTTTGCATAATCTAGAAGGAAAATAATTGTTAAGCTAATTAAGAGTATAAATCATTTTATAGGAAATTATCAGAAATGCAGATTGTGGAGTCCGTTAGATCCAGGGTTAATTCCTAACTCTGTCACTTAGCAGCTGCGACTTCACCACCATGAGCCTTATTTTTACATCTACAAAGTGAGGCTGACAATACTTATCTCAAGAGATTTTTTCAAGAACTATGTGAAACTCTGTGCAGTTTGTTGTTAGTATTAGTGGTTAGGAAAACAAGATATTTTAAAAAGAGATTTATAGAACATTATAGGCTTTATGAAAACAAAAAGTATTAATGTTTCCAGCTTTTCTCTCTTTTCAGCTCTCATGGGATAGTGAAAGCAGGAACCAAGGGGGCCTGAGCATGATTAAAGTTGTGAGAGGAAAGGAACCTAGAGGGCAGATTAATTTGTAAAGTAAGGAGCTCTCTATGAAGGAAAAATAATAAGGAATCTAAAAGTTTTGAGGACTGAGAGAGAATGGTCCTGGAAGTTGAGGGGATAGCCAGAAAGAGGGAGGAGCATAGCAGTGTGACACTTAGGAAAACCAGATAAGGCAGGAATGTTTGAGGCAGCACTGTGCAGTGTAATTCCCCAGTTACCACTTTTATTGAGAGTGTTCTTTAAAAAAAAATTTTTTTTTGAATTGAAGTATAGTTGATTTATAATGTTATCTTAATTTCTACTATATAGGATAGTGATTCAGTTATACATATATACATTCTTTTTCACATTTTTTCCATTATGATTTATCACAGAATATTGGATAGAGTTCCTTGTGCTATGCAGTAGAACCTTGTTGTTTATCCATTCTATATGTAATACTTTGCATCTGCTAATCCCAAACCCCAACCCATCTCTCCCCCAGTGCCCCCTTGGCAACTACAAATCTGTTCTCTATCTTTGAATCTGTTTCTGTTTTGTATATAAGTTTATTTGTGTCATATTTTAGAGTTCACAATTGATACATGTAGTATTTTTCTTTCTCTGTCTGACTTAATTTTGGATGATAATCTCTAGGTCCATCCATGTTGCTGAAAATGGCATTTACTCATTCTTTTTCACTGTTGAGTAGTATTCAATTATTTGTGTGTGTGTGTATCACATCTTCTTCATCCATTTGTCTGCTGCTGGGTTTCCACATCTTGGCTATTGTTAATGGTGCTGCTATGAACATGAGGATGTATGTATTTTTTGAATTATTGTATTGTCCAGAAACAAGCCAGGAGTCGGATTGCTGGATCATATGGCAGATCTATTTTCAGTTTTATGGAGAACCTTCGTACTGTTCTGTGTAGTGGCTACACCAGTTTACATTCCCACCAACAATGTAGTAGTTGTTGTTCAGTTACTCAGTCATGTCCAACTCTTTGCAACCCCATGGATTGCAGCACAACAGGCTTCCCTGTCCTTCACCATCTCCTGGAGCTTACTCAGACTCATGTCCAATGAGTTGATGATGGCCACCTAACCATCTCATCCTCTGTTATCCCTTCCTCTTTCTGCATTCAGTCTTACCCAGGATCAGGATCTTTTCCAACGAGTCGGCTGTTCAAATCAGGTGGCCAGAGTACTGGAGCCTCAGCCTTAGCCTCAGTCCCTACAATTAATATTCAGGATTTATTTTCTTTTGGATTGACTGGTTTGATCTCCTTGCCATCCAAGGGACTCTCAAGAGTCTTCTCTAACACCGCAGTTCAAAAGCATCAATTGTTTGAAACACAGCCTTTTTTATGGTCCAACTGTCACATTCATACCTGACAACTGGAAAAGTCATAGCTTTGACACACAGACCTTTGTTGGCCAAATGTGGCTTCCCTGGTGGCTCAGAGGTTAAAGCGTCTGCCTCCAATGCGGGAGACCTGGGTTTGATCCCTGGGTCAGGAAGATCCCCTGGAGAAAGAAATGGCAGTCCACTCCAGTATTCTTGCCTGGAGAATCCCATGGATGGAGGAGCCTAATAGGTTACAATCCATGGGGTCACAAAGAGTCGGACACGACTGAGTGACTTCACCTCACCTCACCTCACCTGAGAGTCATCATAGCTTTTCTTCCAAGCAGCAAGCATCTGTTAATTTCATGGCTGCCATTACCATCTGCAGTGATTTTGGAGCCCAAGAAAATAAAGTCTGTCACTGTTTTCACTGCTTACCCATCTATTTGCCATGAAGTGATGCGACTGATGCTGTGATCGTAGTTTTTTTAATACTGAGTTTTAAGCCAGCTTTTTCACTCTCCTCTTTCACTTTCATCAAGAGGCTCCTTAGTTCCTCTTTACTTTCTGCTGTAAAGGTGGTGTCATCTGCATACTTGAGGTTATTGATATTTCTCGAAGTCTTGATTCCAGCTTGCACTGCATCCAGCCCAGCATTTCACATGGTGTACTCTGCATATAAGTTAAATAAGCAGGGTGACAGTATGCAGCCTTGACGTACTGCTTTCCCAATTTGGAACCAGTCTGTTGTTCTGTGTCTGGTTCTGAAGACCTTATGCGGATTAATTCATTTAATGTAGTACAGCTCTACAAGGCAGGAGCTATTATTATTTTCATTCCACAGATGTTAAAACTGAAGTACAGAGGGGTCAGTAAACTTGGCCAAAGTCATACACAGGGAGTAGCAGAGCTTGTGTTAGCATCAAATATTCTAATGCTGGATCCATACTCTCGTCCTATATACCAGAGTTACCCAATTCCCAGGCCATGGACCAGTACCCAGTAACAGTCTGGGGTCTGTTAGGAATCAGGCCATAAAGCAAGAGGTGAGCAGCACTTTAGAGAGTGAAGCTTCCCCTATATTTACAGCTGCTCCCCATCACTCACATTACTGCCTGAGATCTGCCTCCTGTCGGATCAATGGTGCCATTAGATTCTCATAGGAACATAAATTCTAGTGTACTTGAATTATCCTGAAACCATCCCCACCAGAAAAAATTGTCTTTCATGAAACCAGCCCTGGTACCAAAAAGGTTGGGGACTATTGGCATCTCATACATAAGTGTCTGGTCTTCAGATGAACAACCTCAATGGCAATTTGCCTTGTTTTATAAATGGTTGGTTTGTACTCAGCAGTCTTGCCAATCAAGTGTGGTCCATAGGCAGCGGGGTCAGTGACATCTGGGAACAGTCTCAGGCCCCTCACTCTAGACTCTTGAAACAAGAGCTATGTCTTAACAAGATTTCCACGTGCCCCATGAGCATGCATAGCCTGAGAAGCTGTTCTAGGATATGAATATGTAGTAGATGGGCTGTCTTATTAGTATCCATCATCACGCTTGCCACCTATGAGTAGAGTTATTGTTAATCTACAAGTAGGTTGAATAGGAAATAAATTCACAAGTTGAGGGAATAATACCTGCTTTCTCCTCAGCTGAGTGAACGATGCTTGGGGCCTCTGGATCCACTGCAGCAGCAGGCACTTAGTAGATTCCCCATCGTATTTCTTGCATTGAGATGAGAATGTTGTGTGATAGAGACATCCAGCATAGTAGCATTCTGCTGCAACGTTTAAAAAGGCTAGATAATGCCAGGGCAAGCAGAACAGAGATTATGCATTTAATCTTAACACAGCTTTAAGACAAGCTCTGCTCAGCTTGTTTCTCTGTGAACTGGAGCTGATTCTCTTCTCTCTTGGGTTCTCTATTGTCTTGGTGCTGTTTGCAATTCATTCAGAAACTAATTAAGTGTCAGGATCAGTTTGTCCTGTTAAAAGAGTGTATATATGCTGAAGCGGTGGTTTTTCAAAAAAAATAACTTAAGTTTTCTAAGTGAAAAGACAATTATAATTTGCTTCTAAAATTAGCAAAAAGTCAGCTTTCATCAAAATAATTCTCAGCAGACATTAGTCTCTGTAAAACCAGAGTATTATAAGGAAGGCAACAAACGGATTTACATAGGCTATGGAAAATGTATTGATAATCTGACCATATTAATCCTGTTCTCTAACAGAGTGTGAAATTACTTGTTTACTCCCTTATCTGGGGCTGGAGGTAGTTGATCACTGTTTGACAGAGCTGTATTTTGTGATCACCTTTCAACCATAAGCTTCAGCTGGGCCAAGGCCAAACAGTCTGACTTCACTGGCCTGTATACCACCTCCAAAGTCAAGAGCAGGGCTCCTGCTATCTCTGGGCAGCCAGAGGAACTCATGATCTCCAATATGTCGATCTAGGTATGGCTTTCACTTGTGCGTGGGTATGTCCTATATCCATCCCCCGAAAGTGAGGGTCTATAGTGGTTTCTTCATCAGAATATAATTATTATTAAGGTGAACACTATTAGGGATATAATAAAGTATAAGAAGTAGTCCCTGACCTAAAGTAGATTAACCACTGTGGTAAAATAGACCCTAATGATGCTCTTCCAAATTTCCTTTTATCAAGGTAGTGCATCTATCCTCCAGTGCCCAATAGATGTGAGTGTTGGCTGCTAATGGCTCACAGCTGCCCTTTTTCTGGAAACTTGACCCATTGCTGTCAGCTCATGGGTGGCTGGAACCAAATTTGAGGGGTTATGGTTTCCCAACTCTAGCATAACTGTAAGCCTGAAGGAGCCAAAGAAAGAACCTGTATTCCCAAAGCATTGTGAGAGCCTTGGAAATGGAGTTGCCCTACAAGACTGGGTCATTTTGGAGTTTGGCTCACTCCATGGGATCGCACAGAGTTGGACACAACTGAAGCGACTTAGCAGCAGCAGCAGACATCCCACAGTCAGAGTGCCATCATGGTTGAGTGAGTGCTCTTTTCCCACTGTGTTTTCATGTGGCAGAAAGGCCTAGGGAGTTCTGTGGGTCTCTTTTATAAGAGCACTAATGTCATTCATGAGGGTTCCACCCTCTTGAGGCTCCACCTTCTAATCTCACCACCTTCAGGGATTAGGATTTCAACCTTGGAATTTGAGGGTGGAGCACATTCAGACCATATCAACAGGAAGCTAGCCAACAGTGGTCTGTTATTCAGTGGAGATCAGTCTCTTAGATCCCTGAACAAAAGAAGAGGGGGAAATCAATGAGAAAAGGAGAAATAAAAACCTTATACAGCCTTAGACAGTCATAAGTTTTCTTTTCTCCTCTAGTTCAACCATTGTATTGGCACTAGATTGATTTTTCTTGAATGATTATTTCCTCATCTATTTTCCAAGCTCTAAATCCTCCAAATTTTCGCCACCTTCTAAAAGAATGATTCATTAAAAAGGTTTTGGATCATATACCCAATTGGTTAAAACAAAGTCTCTAAACATGTGCCTCCTGTTCATTTTTTTATTCACTTATCAACAATTTAAATTTACTACCAATTAATGGCTCAGAATACTACATACACTTACAGCTTAGGATGTCATTCATGGTTATAGCATAAAAGAAGCTTTCCTAGTAGTTTTAAATTATTTTAGGCAACTTTTGGCCTATATGATCAGATTGTCACATGTTTTACTATCTGCCTTCAAAACATGTGAGAGTTATCAGCTAATCAGTGTATATGAATCCTCAGACAAACTACTGATTGGAGAGGCAGCTCTGTGCTCTTAGGTGGAAAGTGTTATGCCCAGACTGTGGGCTGAAAAGACAGAATGAATTTAAGGGGTCAAGTAGAAGCTTGAACCTAGAATAATAGCAGAAAATCTGAGAAAGTTCCAGTTGGCAGTGGGAGAATGAGTGATTTAATCTTGAGAGCAGTTAACTTACAATAATAATAGCTCTAGTTTTGGAGCATCTACTGTATACTTGGGCTTCCCTGATGGCTCAGTTGGTAAAGAATCTGCCCATGATGCAGGAGACCCCTGTTTGATTCTTGGGTTGGGAAGATCTGGTGGAGAAGGGATAGGGTATCCACCCCAGTATTCTTGGGCTTCCCTTGTGGCTCAGCTGGCAAAGAATCTGTCTGCAATGGGGGGAGACTTGGGTTTGACCCATGGGGTTGTGAAGATCCCCTGGAGAATGGAAAGACTTACCCACTCCAGTATTCTGGCCTAAAGAATTCCATGCAGTACATTCCATGGGGTCACAAAGAGTTGGACACAATGAGCGACTTTCACTGTATACTTGGCATTGTGTTAATCACTTTATGTGTATTATTTAATCTGCCCTTCATATCAGCTTCAAGGTAGGTATCACTACAAGAGAGGTTAAGAATCCAGTTCAAGTTTACATAGTGAGTGAAGGAGCCAGGATTTGACCCTGGAAGGAACTATGTGTCTTGACAGTCTTTTGTTCCATCACATCCCACAATTAAGATGCAGCCTTAGATCAGGTGTCCCATTCTATAACCACACTTGTTTTATATAGAAAGGAGTCCTGGATGAAAGGAGCCAAATTGAAAAGGTTGCCATCTTTGTAACATTTTGGAAAAGGCAAAACTGTGGAGACAGTAAAAAGAATCAGTGGTTGCCAGGAGTTATGAGGTATGAATAAGTAGAGCACAGAGGATTGTTAGGGTGGTGAGACTACTCTGTATGGTACTATAATGGGTGTACACATTATTATACATCTGTCCAAACTCATGGAACATGCAACCCCCAAAATTAACCCTGATGTGAACTCTGGATTTCGGGTGACTATGATGTGTCAATGGAGGTTCACTGATCATAACAAACATCAGTTCAGTTCAGTTGTTCAGTTGTATCCAACTCTGTGACCCCATGAACCACAGCACACTAGGCTTCCCTGTCCATCACCAACACCAACATAATGGAAATGAAAAAGTGGCATATGGGATATCCCTGAACATTCCTCTCAATTTTGCTATGAATCTAAAATAGCTCTAAAAAAATAATGTTTAAGAAAAAGCAGTGGTGGGGGTAGGGATGGAGGGGATGGACATGGCTCTGAGTCTATAAGCATAGACTACCATTTAGAAAGAGGTAGCAATGCCTCCCAGAGATAGAAGAGGCCACTCAGAACTCAGCAAAGCAGTGTGGATCCAAGGAGCCAGTTAATGCTTTGGGAAAGCAGAATTCGTGAAGGATAAGCTGTTCTTAGCAAAAGGTTGATAGTTAAAATTTTATTTCCAATATTGTCTGATACAAAGCCATCCTCATACTTGTCTATTTTTCCTCTGTGTGCCTTTTTATAATCAAAGTTCATAGGTGCTCTGCCTCCTATGTTGCTCTAATAATTGGTCTGCTCACAGTCTATAAAAATAGAGGAACCATCATTTACTAAGCTGTACATTTATGATTTGTGTATTTTCTACATGTGAATAAAATTTATTTAAAAATAGAATGATTCTGAATGGAAGTTGAAATAAGTCAAGGATATTGTCATATTTACTGTTGCTTGGCAGATTCAAACAATTCTTCAGTCAACCATTTTACATATGATAAATAATAGTGTGGGCTAAGAGATAGAAAACTGGCATTCCAGTCTTAGATCTGCTGTTAGAATAACTGTGTGACACAGTCAAGGTACCCAGTCCCTTCTGAGCTTGGATTTCCTCATATGTACAAAGCAAATGTCCCAAATTCCCTATTAATTTTCATTATGATAGAGGATAGAGCAACTCTCACCCTCAAACTAATCCCATAGCAAATATTGAAACAGAATCCCAACTCTTCCCAACTGCAAACTCCCCTTACCTGATATTTTAGAGCAGAAATTGGGGAACATTTCCAATTGGAAGGGCCAGGAGTAGGTATTTCAGGCTTTGCAGGCCATGCAGCCTCTGTTGAAAGTACTCTGAGCTGCCATCTATTAAGGTGTCCACATATACTATGTAAATGCATGACAAGGCCTGTGTTCCAACAAAACTGTATGTATCAAAGCAGGTGGCAAGACAGATTGGGCACACAGGCCATAGTTTGCCCATTTCTGTTCTAGGACATAACTTTTTGGGATTCAGTTCAACTTCCCTTCAGCGTATATGGGAAAAACCATCTGTTCACAATAATGAAATTAAATAGGGGACTCGAGACTTGGAGGCCTTCCCTGGTAGCTCAGCTGGTTAAGAATCTGCCTACAATGCAGGAGACCCCAGTTTGATTCCTGGGTCAGGAACATCCCCTGGAGAAGGAATAGGCTACCTACTCCAGCATTATTTAGCTTCCCTTATGCTTAGATGGTAAAGAATCTGCCTGCAATGCAGGAGACCTGGGTTTGATCCCTGGATTGGAAAGATCCCCTGGAGGAAGGCATGGCTATCCACTCCAGTATTCTTGCCTGGAGAATCCCCATGGGCAGAGGAGCCTGGCAGGTACAGTTCATGGGGTCACAAGGAGTTGGACATGACTGAGCAACTAAGCACAGCATAGCACAGAGACTTGGAATGTATAAGGCAGGGAGAGTAGAGAGCCTTATGATGCAGGATTGGGAGAGAAAATTCCAGTGATATCTGCTATGAAGGAGAGGCATTGTCACATTGGAATAATTGGCTTTAGCATGGAGCTAGCTGCCAAGTTTGAAGAGACCAGCTGGTGTATGTGTGTGTGCAGGTGTGTGAGTACATGTATGTGTAAGAGGTTACAGTGTACTCAAGCCTACTGTAGTACCAGATACCAAGGGGACTCACTGAATATTTGTGGAAAAAGGGAAGGAAGAGGGATGGATTATCCAAGAGTTGGACACGACTGAGCGACTGAACTGAACTGAACTGAACTGATAGATGAAGAAATTCCACTATGGGACTCCAGTGTTGTTTCTCATAAGGAATCTACATGGAAGCAGAATTTCATAGGAAGGATATTGATTTCACCCTGGAGAGGATCTATCAACATCTGTACAGGCGCAGCTCTTCTCAGAAGAGGAGAGTATTATTGGGCTCAGAGTTGCCTGTAGTCCTGAGCTGCGGTCATGCAAAGTGTCAGTGAAAGTTGACCATATGAAGATAGGAAGGGGGACTGCAGTTATTACTTTTGGCAGCTGTTTCCATGGGTTAGGCTTTATGCTCTCCCTAAATGGTCACAGTTGCATTTCTGACATGGCAGCAGGAGCAATGAAGGGAAATGGACTTATGCATTTGAATCAGGCGATCAGATGCTGAGTCTTGGACTTGGTTTGCTGAAAACATCTTGGAAAGGAAGCCAGAATTTGGAGAAGGGAAAATTGTCCTTCTCTGTGTCATCACACAGAAGCTGGATTTGCGGGAAATCTCAACATCTTGGAATGTGGTTAAATTGATGAACTAACAACTATAAAATTTGACACAAGCCATACTCTTACTAGAGAGCTGAGTAAGGTTTTCAGTCTGCTGCACTAATTCGTTAATATAATTTCATAGACTAAAATTTTTACCATGCAAATGTATGCAAATAAGAAAATAGTGTTCTTAGCCAAGTGTATTAGCACCTATTTCTTTGGTTTTGTTTGTTTGTTTCACTGGAACTCTGGCCCTGCTAGATAAGTAATATATTCAGTACTCAAAAGTGTGTGTTTAACATTTTCCTGAAGGGTGATTGAGAGAGACTTTCTCTTTTGACAAATACTGTAGTGATTGGCATGTCTTTTTTCCTCTTTTTCTTGCCTAAAACAGAATGAAGAAGATGAGCAACATTTATGAGTCAGCTGCCAATACACTGGGAATCTTTAACAGCCCCTGCCTGACCAAAGTTGAGCTACGTGTGGCATGCAAAGGCATTTCGACAGAGATGCCCTTTCCAAACCAGACCCCTGTGTCATCCTCAAGATGCAGTCCCACGGGCAGTGGTTTGAGGTAGGCATGTCCAGTGAAATGGAGAGAAGCATGGCAGGAGGAGAGATTCGGAAATGTTTTGGCATTTCCTGTCTTCAGGTGGTTAATATCGGTGAGACAGAAAATTCTAGAAGTCAATATGATCACATTTCTGCTCATATGATTTTTAAAATTTATATATTTAAGTTAAAAAATTTATATTATAGTTGATTAACAATGTTGTGTTAGTTTCAGGTGTAGAGCAAAGTGATTCAGTTATACATATATATGTATCTATTCTTTTTCAAATTAGTTTCCCGTTTATGTTATTACAAAATATTGAGCAGAGGTCCTTGTGCCATGCAGTAGGTCCTTGTTGATTATCTGTTTTATATATAGCAGTGTGTATATGTTAATCTCAAAATCCAAATCTATCCTTCCCCTCCATCCTTCCCCCTCTGCTAACCATAAATTCTTTCTCTAAGTCTGTGAGTTTGTTTCTGTTCTATAAATAAGTTTATTTATATATATATTTTTGGATTCCACATATAAGCACTATCATATGATATTTGTCATTTGGTATCTGAATTTTTTCACTTAGTATGATAATCTCTAGGTCCATCCATGTTGCTACAAATGGTGATATCCTTTTCTTCTTATGGCTGAGTAGTGTTCCACTGTGTATATGTACCGTATCTTCTTTAGCCACTCATCTGTCAGTGGACATTTAGGTTGCTTCCATATCATGATGTTTTAATACTGTGGATATTTTAACATTTACCATTAATTTGTGTGCTCATTGTGGATATAGTATCTCCTGGGGATGGGCAGCTGGGACTGCTATACTGGGGCCACATCACACACTTATTTTGGGGGAATAAACTTAATATTAGCTAAACTTTATTGGGTGCTTATTAAGTATTAGGCACTGTTCTAAATGCTTTATGTAAAACAACTAATTTCATCTGTACAATAATCCTATGAGGAAACAGAAAGATTAAGGATTTGCCCAGTTTATAAGTGGAATAGCTAATATTTCCCAGTCAAGCTCCAGGGCCTGAGCTCTTTATTGCTATTTTATACTTACAGTGCCCATCGATGTGGCCTTTGGTATTTTGTGTGGCAATACAGCATGTTGATTTCTGCAGATGAGTTTTGTTGGTTTATTTACAATTGAAACAAATTGGACAAGGAATGGTTTTTAAGTTTGGGGGAGGGTTCAGTTGTTATTGTTTTCTTTGTTTTAGGTACCTGGTTCAGTTCAGTTTAGTCACTCAGTCGTGTCCAACTCTTTGTGACCCCATGGACTGCCGCATGCCAGGCTTCCCTGTCCATCACCAACTCCCAGAACTTGCTCAAATTCATGTCTGTCAAGTCGGTGATGCCATCCAACCATCTCATCCTCTGTCATCCCCTTCTCCTACCTTCAATCTTTCCCAGCATCAGGGTCTTTTCAAATGAGTCAGCACTTTGCATCAGGTGGCCAAAGTACTGGAGCTCCAGCTTCAGCATCAGTCCTTCTAGTGAATATTCAGTACTGATTTTCCTTTAGGATGGACTGGTTGGATCTCCTTGCAGTCCAAGGGACTCTCAAGAGTCTTTTCCAACACCACAGTTCAAAAGAATTAATTCTTCGGTGTTCAGCTTTCTTTATGGTCTAATTTTCACTTCCATACATGGCTACTGTTAGCAATGTTTTAGAAAGATCTGGTCTCAGGTGAAATGTGGGATAGGGAGGAATAGGGGATGCAGCTGTAGAAGCAGTTATTATCGTCTCTAAGGGAATGAGATGCCCAGCAGAATTTGGATGAGGGTTTTGGATCCATGTTGAGTAGAGCAAGTATACACAAATACCTTGTTTGGATCCCTCAGGACAGACTTCAGTCCTCTTTCTATCTGTTTGCATGGAGCTGACTGGTGCATCTTTCAGGGCCATTGTCTTCAATGCACAGTAAGAAAAAGGTTCAGAAGGTCTCGTAGGTAGTATGTTTACTTACTTGTACGTATGTGATAAAAGGTACTTCTATGAAAGGATAGTTTGATAGAAGTTGGTGAGCAGATGAAATCCAAGTGAGGAGGCAACAACACACAAGGAAATCGATGACAGATGGCAGATGGGGGATCTTCCTTTAACCTCCATCTTATCCATGGCTTATATTTTAAATCTAAAATAGCATGCACAGGAATCTTAATGTGTAATGTCTCTTTTTTCCCTTCTAAATAGTCTCCTTGATTTTGTCGGCGGACTTCCCTGTCTTTTATTTTTTGTTTAACAAAACTAAGTGGAATACCTACATTAGGAAAAAGAGACTTGTGGAAAAACAGAGGAAAACACTTCATCTCCTAAAACTCCCTTTATATCATTTGTTTATTTGTATATATTTCTTTTCAGTCTTTTCCTTCTGGCATTCATATTCTTACACGATGTTTATGATGCACATAAAATTTTCTTTTGTGATTTTATTACATAGCAGAATATGTTTTTTGCATATTGCTATAATATTCATAATTTCAATTTTAAGCCTGTATTATATCCCATCAAATAGATTTACTTAATCATTTTCCTATTTTTTTCACTTTTAGTTGTTTCAAAATTACCCTATTTTAAATAATGCTGCAGGATCCGTCTTTGAGCATAAGGCTTTCCCCTTCCTTTTGAATTAGTTCCTATGAGAGATTCTGTCAAAGTGGAACTAGTAGAATAGGATAGGACACTTTGAGGGCTTTTGATGCGTTTGTCAAATTGCTTTTCCAAAACATTCTTCTACAGAATTACCTGAAGTGTGTTTGCACACAGCTAGTAGCTTGCAAACATTTTGTTACTGGTTCACAGTGAAATCAGAAACTTGTGCCACACTGTAAGCTAATTCACTGCTTCCTTCATCTCTAAAGTCTCTTTAAAAATAGTGTCAGCTGAACTTCTAGCTTCCCTAGTGACATGACTGAGTTATATTTTGGAACTTCTGAGAAGCACTTCTCTAATAAATTTTAGTCTTAAGACTGTACATTTAGGGTATAGTTGGGAAAACAGAGCCTGCACCAAGTAACTAATAGAAAAGGTTTAGTACAAATAACTAGTAACAAAAACATTAGAAATGTTGAGAAACTAAGTAGGCACTGTGTGAAAACCCAGAGATTAACAATAAGGAGGTGCTGATTGATTTAGGGTAGAGCAGTGATGTGCTGAAGCTAGCTCAGAGAGGTTTGTGCATCAGTTGTTAAATCATCAGGAATTTTGCAAACCAGGGTGTAAGTATTTACACTATAGATATTGGCAAACATTTCAAATCAGAACTTTACTTCTCATCAACAGAACCAGTTGTTGAGCATTTACTGGGGCCTACCACTGGGACAGAGGGACAGATGTTAGTACCAGTTGGACCACCCAGCAGAAGCTGGATTTGTGGAAGGAGGGCCTATTCTAATGGAAGCCAGAAAGGTAGAGGAGATGCAGGCCGTGCTGGAAACATTGCCAGAAAAGGATATGCGGAAGGAGTGGCATCCTAGGTCACCCATCTGTGTCTTCTAGTGACAACACCCCTGATGGAAGCCTCTTGCCAAGGTTGCAGGAAGAGTCTGGAACACAGTTGAAAATCCCGAGGTAACTGACAGCCAGGAGAAATATCAATAACCTCAGTAACGCAGATTATACCACCCTTATGGCAGAAAGTGAAGAAGAATCTAAAGAGTCTCTTGATGAAAGTGAAAGAGGAGAGTGAAAAAGTTGGCTTAAAGCTCAACATTCAGAAAACAAAGATCATGCCATCCAGTCCCATCACTTCATGGGAAATAGATGGCAAAACAGTAGAAATAGTGGCAGACTTTATTTTGGGGGCCTCCAAAATCACTGCAGATGGTGACTGTAGCCATGAAATTAAAAGATGCTTACTCTTTGGAATAAAAGTTATGACCAACCTAGTCGGCATATTGAAAAGCAGAGACATTACTTTGCTAACAAAGGTCCATCTAGTCAAGGCTGTGGTTTTCCCAGTGGTCACGGGTGAATGTGAGAGTTGGACTGTGAAGAAAGCTGAGTACAGAGAATTGATGCTTTTGAACTGTGGGGTTGGAGAAGACACTTGTGAGTCCCTTGGACTGCAAGGAGATCCAACCAGTCCATCCTAAAGGAGATCAGTCCTGAGTGTTCATTGGAAGGACTGATGCTGAAGCTGAAACTCCAATACTTCGGCCACCTGATGTGGAGAGCTGACTCATTTGAAAAGACCCTGATGCTGGGGAAGATTGAGGGCAGAAGGAGAAGGGGATGACAGAGGATGAGATGGTTGGATGGCATCACTGACTCAGTGGACATGGGTTTGGGTGGATTCCAGGAGGTGGTGATGGACAGGGAGGCCTGGTGTGCTGCAGTTCATGGGGTCGCAAGAGTCGGACAGGAGTGAGCAACTGAGCTGAACTGAACTGACTAGCACATAGACCTTCTGACAGCTCTCAGTAATTGGGAGAATCACACCCTCAGTCATGAAGTAGTACATATTTATTTAGTGCTAACACATGCCTTTTAGTGCTAGTTCAGTGCGTGGTCCTGTGCTGAAAGTGAGAAGCACCTGACAATCTATTTAAACTACACACCTACTACCTTCTATGTTTAGTGAAAGCTGGCAAATGTGGACATTGCCCTGGGACATAACTGATGTACATTCTTCTGTATCTGTCCCTTGGAACACCACTGGATTTACATTTCTGTTCTTCATGCAGAACTACAGAATTCAGAGAAAGCCTTCCAGAATATAATTCATGCTGGCTGTGCCAGTTCCTGGGTGTCTTTGTTATGTGGAATCTGGTAACTAAGTGAAAAAAAAAAAAAAAACCTGGGTGGCTGAACTTCTTTGCATAATAAAGAGATTGTTGTGGGTGTCAGGGTGAGAAAGAGAAAAACAAGGTGAACTTAGAGAATTTTGAAGTTTGGCAAAAGAGACTCCATGGAGATAAGCACTGTCCACCAGAACTTCGTGCAGTGATGGGAATGTTCTGCATGTGTACTGGCCAGTAGGTAGCTGCTCGTTACAGGTGGCTCCTGAGCAGTTGAAAGGTGGACTGTATAACTGAGGAATGAAAAAGTTTAATTGCTTAAATTTAATTATTTTGAGGGTAAATAAGTAGGTGATGTGATTTCAGAGTCTCCTTGGGTAGTAAAGAATTAGGGTATGTGGGGAGATGAGGAAAGGGAGTTTGTTAACATGTTATATTCATAGGATGTTGTTTTTATAGCTAAAATTCTTTTGGGGAAGAGATACTTAGAGATTGACATCTCTTTGTTATCACTTGTGATTGCTAGCCTGTGCTTTTTGTAATAGTATTCCATCCGGAAAAGGCCCTGTTATGCTCTCATTTACAGCTCAGGTACTACTGCAGTAATTATAACTATCTTCAGATGCCCTGCTTATATATGGTGAGGGGAATGTTCTTGTTCTTTAATTGGCTGTGGCCTGTTTCCAGTGGAAGAGAACATTTGATTTCTGAAGTGTATCATAAAAATGTAAGTCTGATTGTCAGACTCAAAAGGACCTGCAATCCGACCTTCTGTGTTATTAACCATTGTTGTTGTTGTTCAGTTGCTAAGTTGTGTTGACACTTTGTGACCCCGTGGACTGCAGCATGCCAGACTTCTGTGTCCTCCACTGTCTTCCAGAGTTTGCTCAAATTTTTGTCCATTGAGTCTGATGCTATCTAATCATCTCATCCTCTGTTAATGGTATTGAGTCAATAAAATTACATAGTAGTTTGCGTCTCTTAAACCCCCTCCCCTTTATTACCCTTCCCCACTTCCATCTCCCAGCATGTAACCACTAGTTTATTCTCTGTATCTGTGAGTCTGTTTCTGTTTTGCTATATACATTCCTCTGTTTTATTTTTTTAGAGTCCACCTGTAAGTGATAACATACAGTGTCTTCCTCTGACTTATTTTGCTAAGCATAATACTCTCTAGGTCCATCCATGTTATTGTAAATGGCAAGATTTCAATTTTGGGGGGAGAGGAGTAATATTCATTGTATATATATACACCACATCATTTTATCCATTAAGGATATATTGTGCAGTACAAGGAGTTATAGCCATTATTTTGTAGTAACTTTAAATAGAATATAATCTGTGAAACTACTGAATCACTTTTCTGTAAACCTGAAACTAATATAATATTGTACATCAATTATACTTCAAAAAGTAGTTGAGGATAAATTGTGTCTTTGAAATATTGGGAATCAGTTATTCTGAAATGTAGAACAGATTGTCGCTCTTTGCAGACTAGAGGGTTTGGAGTGTATGTCTAAGGGATGAGCAGCTGGAAAGAATGCTTTTTGTTTCTTCTCAGAGTATAAACATGAGATGGTAAAACTTCTGGTAAATCTTTAATGAACATGAATGTAACTCTCAAAAAGGAAGGAAAGGAAAACTTGTAGCTTGGAAATATATTCCCAATGGAGAATTTCAGACCTGTCATTTAATTTCCCTAACTTAATTCATAGCCATTTAAAAAATCACCCCTGCTTCTCGACATGTAATTGTGACAGTAAATGGTACAGTTCAGTGTGATGAGGATAATTTAGAACACATTTTGTCTTCCAATGAAGGATGGAAATATTTCCCTCTGTCTTCTAGTGAGTGCTGATATTCACTAACTGCTGGAAATGAAGCTTCTTATGTAAATAGAATAAATTGATACTTCTCAGGGACTTGAAAGACAAGAGCCCTTGTGAACTGGAGACTTTTATTCAGTTTCCAGGAGCACATCCTCTAGTGCCTGGACGCGCTGGATGTTCTCCATGAATCAAATCTATATTCCTGGTACCCTGGCCCTTGGCAGAAATCTTGTAAACAGCCTAGTACTTGTCCTCATTGGAAAAAGCTGAATGATTCCCCACAGTACTAGCATGTTGTTCCATCACCTCTAATTCCATTTTGCATTTAATTCCTTCATATGCTAAGTCATATGCTAAGTCACTTCAGCTATGTCCAACTCTGTGCAGCCCCATAGACGGCAGCCCACCAGGCTCCCCCATCCCTGGGATTCTCCAGGAAAGAATACTGGAGTGGGTTGCCATTTCCTCCTCCAATGCATAAAAGTGAAAAGTGAAAGGGAAGTCGTGCAGTCATGTCCGACTCTTTGCGACCTCATGGATTGCAGCCTACCAGGCTCTTCTATCCGTGGGATTTTCCAGGCGAGAGTACTGGAGTAGGGTGCCATCGAATTACCCTTGGATAAATTCCATATGAAAACATGTTATGATGAATCACATACTTTGGTAGATTGTTGGTAATAATTGTTAATAGTCAATGTGGTTATATTCAATACATTATCAGTGGATGTTAATGCAAGATACTATTGTTTGTAATAATAAAGTATCCACATAATACTTTATGTTCAGAAAACCCATCTACTTATATTACTTCATTTATTTCTCATAATAGCCCTATAAAAAGGTGGCACAGACTTGAAATTAACCCTAACATAAACTGAGTACTATGAAAAAGACATGGTTTGTGTCCTCAATGACTTTAGGCTCTAGTAGAACAAAGCCCATGTCAGAGATAGAGGCCTTGGAGACTTAGATGGTCATGTGAACTTGAGAAAGGGGGCTCAAAACAAGGTCCTAACTTAAACCCCTTCCTTTCCTTGAATGTGTGGAGAAGAGTCTATTTCAAGGGTCTCTAGGCTACCTTTGTTTGGGGTAGAAATAAAAGTCAGTCATTTCTCCATCCCTCCATCTCATCCTCTCTCACCACTCCCCACCTACCCAGATGAGGGGTCTGTATGCCACATGACCCAGCATCCCTACTGGCAGCACCAGGAGAAATATGGGTCCATGGTGGTGAGTAGGCTATGAACTGTTTCCAGAGGTTCTTTCTTGACTGGAGGGCTCATGGAGGAGTGGAACTTGTGGGACAAGTTTCTTTCATGCTTGGGTAAAGCATCCAGCATCCTTTTGTGTATTGAACCAGGAGATAGTCCAAGATAGTAGTTTCACCTATATTGGAGATTTTCAATTTTCTATTGCTCTGAAGTGCTAGAATTTTATGAAAATGTGTCAGGCAATGTGAACATTTAGGTATAATAAAGTAATCATCTCTTAATTGTTAATACCAGCCATGTATTCATCATTTTACATGTTTTCCTTTAATCCTCACAACTGCTCTGCAATGCAGACTTTATTAACCAGGTAAGTAAACTGAGGCTTGGGCCAAATTAATAAATCACCAGATTCCAAAGCCAGTCAATGGTAAAGCTGGAATCTGGTTGACTCTAAAACCCACATTCTCTCTGTTTTTTCAGAGGTCGAGAATTTAAAGCTAAATACCTCTCTCTAATCTCTAGACATGTTTGACCTTCATGGTGTTTTAACAAGTTTTGCACTGGTAGACAAAATATAAAGATCAGGAGATTTTTCATAAAATTCCAGTATCCTTTGTTACTTTTGTCAGCGAGACTGGCAACATTAATTCTTGTGAAGTGATGGTCAGCAGCTGCCCCCTATCCAGAGTCCAAGTGTATCCTTGTGCTCACTTCGAGGATACCTTCTTCTCTCACTGGGATAGCTTGAATGGCCCCCTGGAGGTGTTTGAGTTCAGACCATGCTTCTGCAACTGCTGGGCTGGGCCTCTGAAACATGCCTAACCTCTCAGTTGTGGACTCAGACAAGATCTGAAAAATGAAAACTAAGTCAATTAAAGCATTCCCTCTGGATATCACAAACAAGCTCCTTTCTTGAAAGATTTTCTGTTCACACTTTGCTGACTCTCAGCATTTGAGTAGGTAACACCTAGCATGATAGATGATAAAAAAGAACTTTATTGCAGTTGTTCACAAAGTTTCCACTGTGGTTTCACATCAAATTGCTATTTGGGAAAACTTTGATGTTGCTTTCCACCTCCCCCTTAACATGTCCTTAAATGAGAATAATTTCTTTTCTTAAAAAAAAAAAGAAATTAATTTTGGTGATATTAGAAACCTTACCCTGAGCACTGAATAGGAAAGAAAACAAAATGAAATATTAGAAGCAGAAAATATTTCCTTCCTGCCGCTGGTGGTTACATCCCTGTGACCAGGGATTGCACTGCCGTGATGCTCACTCCAATTATGATGCTTCTTGGATGAAAGGGAAGATTACTGGATTGTGTAATATGTGACTAAGTAGTTTTCTAATCATTGAAATAAAGTTGTCAATGTTATGATATCTGAGAAGAGAATGACACAATATGGGAAATTTGAGGCTGCAAATGAGAAAAAAAAGCAATTTGAGTTGAAACTTTTTCTTACTACTAATTCTCTCGGGGACCTGGAAGGCAATATATCAGCTGGAAGGATAATATCAGGCCTCATGCAAAGAGGAAAGCACCATGATATGAGTTTCACTGCCTCCTTAGCTCAAAGAACTGGCAAGGTACACTCTGGATAGAAACTCAGCACTGGTTGCCATGGGTTTTGTAATGTGTCTTGATTTCCTATGTTGAGTGTTTGAAAATGTGATTCTGGGCAGGGAAAGAAGATATCTGTGATTTAGAGCTCTCTGACTCTAGCTCAAACCACCTGCAACATTTCTATGGAGATATTTTCAACACCTTTTCTGGGTATTCATTTTAATATATATCTAGACACTATGATAATCATCTTAAAATTACCTCTCCTTTGTAATTTCAATCAGTCTTATCTTTTTATTAACTGTAATGGTGGTTTACTGATGATGATACCTTAAATATATTGAAAGTTATCATGCGATGTATAAGGCACTCTTTTTAAGCACTTTACCTGTGTCAACCTATATAAATATCAAAACAGCCCTACAAATTGTCCTATGAAGTATAGTTATTTTACAGAGAAGCATAGAAGAATTAAGCAACTTGCTTACTGGTCACACAAGTTACACGTGGAGGAGCTGTGACAAATTGAATCCAGACTGTCTGACTGCAGACCCTGCTGCAAGGGATCCTTCACTGCCCATCTCTAAGAATAATGCACCCCAGTCATTGAGTGTCTGCTGTGTGCCATGTGCTCAGTTTTTACATGCATATTCACAGAGTTCTCACAACAATGTTAGCAGACAGAAACTGATTACCCATTTTACAAGTAAAAAAAAAAATGACACTCAGATAGGAAAGGTACATGTCCAAGGTCACAAGGCTAGTTAGAAGTGGTATTAGGACTTGAACTCAAATCTTCATATCCCAGTGCCCACGAAGCTAGAGTGACGTTGAAATGCCTCCTAACTCTTCTGAACCTCTCATATCACCTCTGGTCTAAATGGTTGTCATTAGGATTGAAATATTGGCTGACAAGATTCTGATAGTGCTGATGCTGTAGTCTCTGCAATTAGGCCATTTTGGTCATATGTAAACTTACATAGAAGCCTTACCTTCCCTGGCCCTGCATTCTCTCCATCTACAACATGGCGATAACAATAAAACCTGCTCCATGAATTTACTGTTAATGTAAGTATAGAATGAAATGATGCTTAATAGAGTCGCTGTGACATAAGCATTAAATGTTACTTTGCTTAAAGAATATAATGTGTGCAAAACTAACATGGTTAGTATATTACATAGGATTCCATATGTAGAAGATGTTATCAGGTAATACCTACATGAGGTGTGTTTAACGCCAGGAACAAGTTTTGTTGGCTGGCTCGTCCCAGTGTTCTTGCTTCCATTCTTTGTGTTAAAATAATAGAACTTTCAATCAAAAATTTTGACAGGTCTCTAAGTTTCTCCCAAGCCTCTGACTAACCACTTTGATTGATCTGTTTTGGCTCTCCTGGTAGGGAATTATCTAAGCCTCTTCCTCCCCTGCACTCCCTGCATCTTGAAGAAGATGAATAGTCTTGAAGCAACTTCATTTTACTTGTCTGTGTTCTCTAATCTGTGGATGGGAATCAGAGAGGCCGTTCTGATAACCTTGCCTTTCCATCTTTGCGTCTGTACCAATGTCAGTTAGCTCTGTTCAGCAGTCTTAGAAGAAAAGTGACAAGAAAATCCTTCCTTCAGGAAGCTCCAGATGTTCTCAGGGTCAGTTTATAGGCTAATTAAATATTTTATCTCTATTCAAGCTCAGAAATGTTCAACTGCCTGTCTTGGCTAGTCTGTTTTCAAATACTTGATATTTCAAGACCTTCTTCCAATTTGAGAATTCAGTCTTAGTTTCTTCTTGAGTGTGAAGACTAGTTCTTATTAAAAGATTTCAGTTTGAGAACGTGTATGTAAATATTTTTTTACATACACATGAAATAAGTTTCAATTTTATTTTTAGAAATTTATTTATGTATCTAAATTGGAGGATAATTACTTTACAATATTGTGATGGGTTTTGCCATACAGTAGTATGAATCAGCCATAGATATACTGTCCCCTCCATCCTAACCCCGCTCCCACCTGCCTCTCCACCCTATCCCTCTAGGTTGTCACAGTGCACTGGCTTTGGGTGCCCTGCTTCATGCATCAAACTTGCACTGGTTGTCTCTCTTACATATGGTAATGTATATGTTTCAGTGCTATTCTCTCAAATCATCCCACCCTCTTCTGCCACTGAGTCCAAAGTCCGTTCTTCATGTCTGTGTCTCCTTTGCTGCCCTGTATAACTGATTAACAACGTTGTGATAGTTTAAGGTGGACAACAAAGGGACTCAAGGTTCCTTGGTGGCTCAGACTGTGAAGAATCTGTCTACAATGCAAGAGACCTGGGTTCAATCCCTAGGTTAGGAGGATCCCCTGGAGAAGGAAATGGCAACCCACTCTAGTATTCTTACCTACAGAATTCCATGGACAGAGGAGCCTGGTGGCTGCAGACCATGGGGTCACAGTCAGACACAACTGAGCCACTAACACTTCCATACATATACATTTGCCCTCAAAGTCCCCTCCCATCCAGGCTGCAGAGTTCTGTGTGCTATGCAGAAGGCCCTTGTTGTTTATCCATTTTAAATACAGCAGTATATATATCGATCCCAAACTCCCTTCTCCCGCATCCTTCCGCCTGGCAACTATAAGTTCATTCTTTAAGTCTATGAGTCTGTTTCTGTTTTGTACAAAGTTCATTTGTATTATTTTCTTCTAGATTCCAAGTATAAATGAATTCATATGATATTTGTCTTTATCTGACTTACTTAGTATGATAATCTTTGCATCCATCCATGTTGCTGAAAATGGCATAATTTTTTATGGCTGAGTAATATTCCATTGTATATACGTGTGTGTGTGTGTGTGTGTGTGTGTGTGTATAATCACACAGAGTTGGACATGACTGACGTGATAGCAGCATATATATCTATATACACACACAATATCTTATTTTTAAAAAGTTTATTTATTTTAATTGGAGGCTAGTTATTTTATAATATTGTAGTGGTTTTTGTCATACATCAATATGAATCAGCTGGGTGTACATGTGTCCCGCTAATACTCCATATGTAATATTCTATACTGTCATATTCCATTGTATATAAATACCATATCTTCTTTACCCATTCATTTGTCGATAGGCATTTAGGTTGGAAGCAAGAAAATTTGCTACCTTTTAAACACTCACTTTGAATTCTAGCCTTTTCAGAACAACTCCTGAGGAACTGGGATTTGTGGAGGAGAACCAATATAAGTCTGCCTCTCTTGAAGCTTTTCTTTTCCAGTTTGTTCCAATTACCTCTGTTGTTTAACAGCTTGAAACTATGATTTTTTAAAAAATCTGATGGATTCTGTGACCTCAGACAGGGCCCAGTGGTGTTCACTTATCTCAGATCCCAAGGGTCCGGGGCCTCAGCTGGGAAAACTAGAGAGGATGGCAGGACTTGAGGTTAGGGTTCAAATCACCTGAGGGCCCTTCACTCTCATATCAGTCTAGGACTTCCAACTGGAGCATCTGAATGTGGCCTTCTATGTATGGTGATCTCAGGACAATAAGTAAAGTGTTTCATGTTTGCTATCCAGTTAAAACATGGACAACGAAGGCTGAAGTCCCTCTTCTGGTTTTTGACACTAGTTTTAAGAATAATGTATAAGAAATAGAGATGCTCACATAGAGAACAAACATGTGGTCACCAAAGGAAGGAAAAGGGTGGGATGAATTGGGAGATTTGGATTGACATGTATACATAGCTATGCATGGGATAGGTAATGAGTGAGAGCCTGTTGTATACCACAGGGAACTCTGTGGTGACCTAGATGGGCGGGAATCCCAGAAAGGAAGGGGTATGTATAAACATATGGCTGTAGAGCAGAAACTACAGAAACTAGCAGAACACTGTGACAATAAACTGGAAAAAAGAATAATGCATAAATATTACTGCACTATATATAAAGAAGAAGAAGTAAAAGCATAGCCCTTCCATGATTTTTATATAGATTCCCCATATCAACCTATGAAAGTCAGTACTGTTCTTTTTACAGCCAGTTTACATATGAGAACCTGAAATTCAGTGATCCCATAATAAAATTGCCAAGATCATGCAGTCTATTTATATGGTACCTGCTCTCCAAAATCTTCTGACTCAAAGTTTGAGATCCTTTCAGTTCAGTTCAGTTCAGTCTCTCAGTCGTGTCCTACTATTTGCGACCCCATAAATTGCAGCACACCAGGCCTCCCTGTCCATCACCAACTCCCGGAGTTCATTCAAACTCATGTCCATCAAGTCCGTGATGCCATCCAGCCATCTCATCCTCTGTCGTCCCCTTCTCCTCCTGCCCCCAATCCCTCCCAGCATCAGAGTCTTTTCCAATGAGTCAACTCTTCACATGAGGTGGCCAAAGTACTGGAGTTTCAGCTTTAGCATCATTCCTTCCAAAGAAATCCCAGGGTTGTTCTCCTTTAGGATGTACTGGTTGGATCTCCTTGCAGTCCAAGGGACTCTCAAGAGTCCTCTCCAACACCACAGTTCAAAAGCATCAATTCTTTTGCACTCAGCTTTCTTCACAGTCCAACGCTCACATCCATACATGACCACTGGAAAAACCATAGCCTTGACTAGACAGACCTTTTATTGGCAAAGTAATGTCTCTGCTTTTGAATATACTATCTAGGTTGGTCATAACTTTTCTTCCAAGGAGTAAGCATCTTTTAATTTCATGGCTGCAGTCACCCTCCACAGTGCTTTTGGAGCCCCCCAAAATAAAGTCTGACACCGTTTCCACTGTTTCCTCATCTATTTCCCATGAAGTGATGGGACCGGATGCCATGATATTCGTTTTCTGAATGTTGAGCTTTAAGCCAACTTTTTCACTCTCCTCTTTCACTTTCATCAAGAGGCTGTTTAGTTGCATAATAAATCCTCTCCCAGTGGTATTCATCATTCAAATCCTGACCCTTTCCTAGAACCCAGTACACCCATAGCTGTGGGAGTCACTTGAGCCCAAACACAGCTCTCTACATCTATTTGTTATGTCATTGTTTTCTTGCCCTCTCCCTGCCTGCTGCCTTGAAATTTGCTCAACTACATTTTCCAATCGCAGTAAATACTTTCCACACTGATTTACTGGCAAAAGAACAGTTTATCCCACGGGTCAGCCATGATTCACCTGCCATGGTGCACATGTACGTGGTTCATTTTTTATTCATTTAGCAAACTCTTCTTGAATTCCTACTATGTGCCAGCCACTGTGCCGTCCATGGGCTGGAAGAACAGCAAGGAGTAACACATAGCCCCAGCCTTTTGTGCAAGTGAAGAGAATAGAAAGTAAACAATGAATGTATAACCTATTGTCAGGTAGTGGCAGTACCGGGAAGAGAAATGAAGCAAGGAAGAGGATGAGGAACACTAAGAGCAGCACTTTAAAAGTTGTGGTTAGGGAAGACTTCCTCTGACTGTTAAGTTGTGCATGGGTAAAGCGTATTCTATCAGAAGGATGAAAACAGGCCATGATACAGTGACACAGGTTTGTTAGACTTTCTAAGGAATAGCAGGGAGGCAGGATGGATAGAGAATAGTGGTGTTGGAAGGCAGTGGTGAGAGGAATGTTGTAGGGAGGCAGTGAGGGGCTAGGTCATATAGAGACTTACAGGCCACAATAAGGATCCTAGGGGTTCCTGAATTTTATTCCAACATGGAGGGCATGGAAGGCTTGGGGCAGGGAGTTCAGATCAGGTCAGTTCAGTTGATCAGTCACCTCCGACTCTTTCCAATCCCTTAGACTGCAGTATGCCAGGCTTCTCTGTTCATCACCAACTCCTGGAGCTTGCTCAAACTCATGTCCATCGAGTTGGTGATGCCATTCAACTATCTCATCCTCTGTTGTTCCCTTCTCCTCCTGCCTGTAATCTTTCCCAGCATCAGGGGCTTTTCCAGTGAGTTCGCTCTTTGCATTAGGTGGTCAGACTATTGGAGCTTCAGCTTAAGCATTAGTCCTTCCAATGGATATTCAGGACTAATGACCTTTAGGATTGACTGGCTTGATCTCTTTGCTTGATCCCTTTGTCTAAGGGATGCTCAAGAGTCTTCTCCAACACCACAGTTCAAAATCATCAGTTCTTCAGGACTCAGCTTTATGGTGCAACTCTCACATCCATACATGACTACTGGAAAAATCATAGCTTTGACTCAATGGACCTTTGTCGGTAAAATAATGTCTCTGCTTTTTAATATGCTGTCTAGGTTTGTCATAGCTTTTGTTGCAAGGAGCAAACATCTTTTATATTTCATGGCTGTAGTCATTATCTACAGTGATTTGGAGCCCAAGAAAATAAAATCTGTCACTGTTTCCATTGTTTCCCCATATATTTGCCATGAAATGATGGGACTGGATGTCATGATCTTTGTTTTTAGAATGTTGAGTTTTAAGACAGCTTTTTAACTCTCCTCTTTTTCTTTCATCAACAGGCTCTTTAGTACCTCTTTGCTTTCTGCCATAAGGGCGGTGTCATCTTCATATTTGAGGTTATTGATATTTCTCTCAGCTACCTTGATTCCAGCTTGTGCTTCATCCAGCCTGGCATTTGCCATGATGTCCTCTGCGTATAAGTTAAATAAGCAGAATGACCATATGCAGCTTTGCCATACTCTTCTTTTTCCCCAATTTGAAACCAGTTTGTTGTTCCATGCCTGGTTCTAACTGTTGCTTTTTGACCTGCATACAGATTTCTCAGGAGGCAGGTAAGGTGGTTTGGTATTCCCATTTCTTTTTGAATTTTCCACAGTGTGTAGTGGTCCACACAGTCAAAGGCTTTGGCATAGTCAGTGAAGCAGAAATAGATGTTTTTCTGGAACTCTCTTGCTTTTTTGATGATCCAAGGATGTTTGGTAGTTTGATCTCTGGTTCCAGATGTTCAAGTTGAATTTTCTAAATTCAACTTGAACATCTGGAAGTTCTTGGTTCAACATACTGTTGAAATATAGCTTGGAGAACTTTGAGCATTACTTTGCTAGCATGTGAGATGAGTGCAGTTGTGCAGTAGTTTGAACATTCTTTGCCATTACCTTTCTTTGGGATTGGAGTGAAAATCGACCTTTTCCAGTCCTATGGCCACTGCTGAGTTTTACAGATTTGCTGGCATTTGGGTACAGCAGTTTCACAGCATCTTCTTTTAGGATTTGAAATAGATCAGCTGGAATTTCATCACATCCACTAGCTTTGTTTGCAGTGATGTTACCTGACTTTGTATTCCAGAATGTCTCTAGAGGAGTAATCACACTATCATGGTTATCCAGGTCATTAAGGTCTTTTTTGTACAGTTCTTCTGTGTATTCTTGCCACCTTTTCTTAATATTTTCTGCTTCTGTTAGGTCGATACCATTTCTGTCCTTTATTGAGTCCATCTTTGCATGAAATGTTCCCTTGGCATCTCTAATATTCATGAAGAGATCTCTAGGTCTTTCCATTCTATTGTTTTTCTCTATTTCTTTGCAGTGATCACTTAGGAAGACTTTCTTATCTCTACTTATTATTCTTTTTAGTCCTGTATTCAGATGGATATGTCCTTGTTTTTCTACTTTGCTTTTCACTTCTCTTCTTTTCTCAGCTATTTGTAAGGCCTCCTCAGACAACCATTCTTCCTTTTGGCATTTCTTTTTCTTGGGCATGGCTTTGATCACCTACTTCTGTTTAATGTCACTAACCTTTGTCCATAGTTCTTCAGGCAGTATGTCTATCAGATCAAATCCCTTGAATCTATTTGTCACTTCTACTGTATAATCAATCATAAGGGATTTGATTTAGGTCATACCTGAATGGTCTAGTGGCTTTCCCTACTTTCTTCAATTGAAGTTCTGAACTTTGCAATAAGGAGTTCATGATCTGAGCCACAGTCAGATCCCAGTCTTGTTTTTGCTGACTGTATAGACATTCTCCATCTTTGGCTGCAAATGATATAATTAATCTGATTTTGGTGTTCAGCATCTGGTGATGTCCCTGTGTAGAATCATCTCTTGTGTTGTTGGGTGTTTGCTATCACCAGTGTGTTCTCTGGGCAAAACTCTGTCAGCCTTTGCCCTGCTTCATTTTATCCCCCAAGGCCAAACTTGGGCAGGGAAATGATTGGGATTTTAAGAGATAACACTGTTTGATGTGCCAGTGTACAGAGACTACATTTGTCTAAGGGAGAGAGATTATAGTTTGGTAACCGTGGAGATGAGAAGTGGTTGGAAATGATATCTATTTAAAAAATAGAATATACAGTTTGCTGATGGATTGGATGTAGAGTGTGAGAAGAAGAGAAGAATCAAGCATGATTCCAGAGGCTGAAGCACCTAGGTCACTGATGAGAATCCTGGGGGAAAGGGGAGTACGAAGATAATCCTATGATGAATGTGTTTCTAGTAGTGAGAGGCGGGCTGGCGCATTTACAGTGTGAGTCATGAACATCTACATTCGAATCCCAGCTCTGTTGTCTGTCTACTGTAAGATCTTACCCAGGGATCTTTCTGACCCAGGGATTGAACCCAGGTCTCTGACATTTCAGGCAGTTTCTTTACCCTCTGAGCTCTTACTCAAGTCAGCTAGATACATTTTCTTAACTATAATAGTGGAGACCCTGATGCTGGGAAATATTGAAGGCAGGAGGAGAAGGGGATGATAGAGGATGAGATGGTAGAATGGCATCACAAACTCAATGGACATGAATTTGAGCAAGCTCCAGGAGTTGGTGATGGACAGGGAAGCTTGGTGTGCTGCAGTCCATGGGGTTGCAAAGAGTTGGACATGACTGAGTGACTGAACTGAACTGATAGTGGAGACAATAAAAGTCCCTACATTGTCAGGTTGTTTGGGGGACTTAATACATAGCAGTACCTAGCACTTAACTGCCAGCCATCAGTGTAATTATAAACATAAATCTGTTAATACTTAGATTGTTTTCTTAGGGAAAGTGCTAGACCAAAGGATATACATACATATTTAGCCTTTAAAATTATTCAATTCCCTACTAGAATGATCATATCCATATGTTCCTTACAGCAAACTCTGAAATGAAAAGGAGGCAATTCTTTGTTTAAAAAATGTTTTAATTATTTAGCATTTAATATACAGGCTCCCCAGACCTGTTGCCCCCTCCTGCCGCAGTCACACAGGGAGGCTTTTTTGGTTTGGCATGAGTTGAGCTCACATAAGGGATTCTAATGACTCTTCTGCTCTTCTCCTTCCAAAAGTATCATTATATTAATGTATATTAACTATTAAAATAATATACTATGCCTAATATAATAAAGCACTAATATAATTAAACATAAAAGGCAGAGGAACCAGAGATCAAATTGCCAACATCTGCTGGATCATCGAAAAAGCAATAGAGTACCAGAAAAATATTTATTTCTGCTTTATTGACTAGACTAAAGCCTTTGACTGTGTGGATCACAATAAACTGTGGAAAATTCTGAAAGAGATGGGAATACGAGACCACTTGACCTGCCTCTTGAGAAACCTATATGCAGGTCAGGAAGCAACAGTTAGAACTAGACGTGGAATAACAGACTGGTTCCAAATAGGAAAAGGAGTACGTCAAGGCTGTATATTGTCACCCTGCTTATTTAACTTATATGCAGAGTACATCATGAGAACGCTGGGCTGGAAGAAACACAAGCTGGAATCAAGATTGCTGGGAGAAATATCAATAACCTCAGATATGCAGATGACACCACCCTTATGGCAGAAAGTAAAGAGGAACTAAAAAGCCTCTTGATGAAAGTGAAAGAGGAAAGTGAAAAAGTTGGCTTAAAGCTCAACATTCAGAAAACTAAGATCATGACCTCTGTTCCCATCACTTCATGGGAAATAGATGGAGAAACAATGGAAATAGTGTGAGACTTTATTTTGGGGGGCTCCAAAATCACTGCAGATGGTGACTGTAGCCATGAAATTAAAAGATGCTTACTCCTTGGAAGAAAACTTATGACCAACCTAGACAGCATAATAAAAAGCAGAGGCATTACTTTGCCAACAAAGGTCCATCTAGTCGAGGCTGTAGTTTTTACAGTGGTCATGTATGGACGTGAGAGTTGGACTGTGAAGAAGGCTGAGCACCGAAGAATTGATGTATTTGAACTGTGGTGCTGGAGAAGAGTTGCGAGTCCCTTGGACTGCAAAGAGATCCAATCAGTCCATTCTAAAGGAGATCAGCCCTGGGTGTTCTTTGGAAGGACTGATGCTGAAGCTGAAACTCCAAAACTTTGGCCACCTCAGGTAAAGAGTTGACTTTTGGAAAAGACCCTTATGCTGGGAAGGATTGGGGGCAGGAGGAGAAGGGGACGACAGAGGATGAGATGGCTGGATGGCTTCACCAACTCGATGGATATGAGTTTGAGAGAACTCTGAGAGATGGTGATGGACAGAGAGGCCTGGCGTGCTGCGATTCATGGAGTCACAAAGAGTAGGGCACTACTGAGCGACTGAACTGAACTGACTGAATTGTTACTACTTTTTGTTACCATACAGTGTGGGTTTGCAAGACTGAGAGCTTGAATGATAGAGATGTGGGTTTTGTGTGAATGTTAGGACTGGAGACTGAATCCAATATCTCTAGGTTGTCATCTCTAATTCTGAAAGATCACTGTAGTTGATGCTGTGCTTTATTTAAAGAGAGGGAGAAAAATTGATTTAATAACTTGTCACATTATACAACACAAGAAGAAGTTGGGAAAAAAAAGTGCTCTGGTATTCTCAGTGGGAAGAAAAATATTATGACAGCTCCATGGAGAAATCTTTGTACAAAGAAGCTGGTAGAAATTATGGTGATGAGCTGAGGATCTTAGTAATATGTACTGCTTTCATAGAAGAAGTGTGACCACTATATCAGCGAGTTTTCTTTAATAGAAAACTATTTCCCTCTCTTATCTAAGGGAATAAGAAAATAGAAACTCTGATTGTTTCTTCTCTTACTCTAATTCCTTAAAATAATTTGTCCCAGCATGATTTCTTCTAGGGCTTTCTAAAATACTTTATTTACCTAAGGTGGGACAGAATATCAACAAATTATGATAATAATAGGATAGAATTGTAAAATTTAATCAAAGAGACTTTAATATCTTAGTGCAATGATCTGCAGACTTTTTGGCACCAGAGATCGATTTCACAGAATATATTTTTTTTTCATGGACCAGGGAGCAGGGGATGATTTTAGGGTTCATGCTTCTGTGAGGACCTACTGCCACAGGTGACAGGCAAAGTTCAGGTGGTATTGTGAGTGATGGGGAGTGGTTGTAAATACAGTCAAAACTTCACTCACAAATGCCCACTGCTTGCCTCCTGCTATAAGGCCCGGTTTCTAACTAGTCCATGGCCTGGAGGTTGGGAGACCTTTGTCTTGGTGTAAATGCTGCCAGTTGGGAGAACCTAGTGAACTGATAAATGTATGGGAATAATACCCTCCAGCCACCAGAAAGACATCTGTAGTTGAACAAGCTGGACTTGTTGCTTTTTGCCTACCAAGAACACTGTCCTTGGGGAACTCTGAGGCAGGACTTACAGAACTTGAGCTATTGTTCAGTGATTTGTGGAGAATTTAAGGCAGGACAGCTTTTCTCTGGATTGGGAAGAAGCCAGGACAATCCTGTAATTGAGTACTATAATAGGTCTTATCTAGGAGGGAAGAATAGACCAAGGCTTAAGCTATAATTGATAAAGAAGCAGCAGTTAGTCATTTTAACCTGGATGGGAGATGTTTTGTCATTTTAACCGGATGGGAGATGTGTGGTCATTTTTGTGCTTTGGACAGGGTTTGTGTTTTTGTATGACTCAGCATGATAATGAAGTAGTCTGTCTCGTTTTTGCCTTGCTCCATCATGGCCTTGTGATATATCGGTATTCTGTGAAAGGGTTTGGTTTCACAGGACACTGAAACCTAGCTGTAAGTGCCAGGCCAGCTGCTAGTCCAGTTGATAGCACTGAGATGTCAGGGAATGCTTTCCTCTGGCTCAGAGTGAAACTCAAATGTTAAGCTTTTCTACTTAAAATCATATTCTTAACAATAGACCAACTTGTTGATTAAGCAAAATGTAAACCATAACAAGTCTTAAATCCAAATAAAATGACCTTTTATTTCTCAGCTGTCCTTATTATCCAAAAAATGATAGTTATGATAGTCAATGTGTATAGATTCTATGTTAATATTATTTCAATTTAACCCCAAGTCTCCCATATATATTAATAAACATACATATTTAATATATAAAATATATATATATTGAAATCTCATATATATATGAGATTTTTAAATCCCATGAATACATATATATATTTAAATCTCCCGTATATACTTATAAATGTCTCTTAATAATAGGCTTCCCTGGTGGCTCAGACAGTAAAGAATCTGCCTGCAATGTAAGAGACCTGTGTTCAAACCTGGGTCAGGAAGATCCCCTGGAGAAGGAAATGACAACCCACTCAAGTATTCTTACCTAGACAATTCCATGGACAGAGGAGCCTGACAGGCTACAGATCATAGATAGGGTCACAAAAAGTTAAACATGACTGAGTGATTATCACTCACTCCCTTTTTTTTCTCTATCTCCCTGTTTAGAGGGAAAATTCCCAGGAGCTCTTGTGAAAACAGTCAAGTTTCTGCTCATCTTTTCTCTAGAAATCTCTTTAAGTAGTATCCTCAGTTCATCAGACAGGGCATGCATTTTCATTAGATATCTGAGCAGAATAATGTTTTTTGAAGATGAGATATAGGGCTTAATTTCTATCACATTTATTTATTTTTTAAAATATAAATTTATTTATTTTAATTGGAGGTTAATTACTTTATAATATTGTATTGGTCTTGCCATACATCAACATGAATCCGCCACAGGTATACACTTGTTCCGCATCCTGAACCCCCCTCCCTCTTCCCTACCCGTACCATCCGTCTGGGTCGTCTCAGTGCACCAGCCCCAAGCATTCAGTATCATGCATTGAACCTAAAAGCCAGCTCTAGTTAATTATGTTTGGGGAAAATTATTTTCCAGAAGGTCCATTTTATAAGCACCATATGGTCACTGACATTCATTCAACAAATGGCTAATGAATACCTCCCATGCACCATGCACCCTCCTTGCCGTTGGATATGAAAACTGGCAATTACGGGTCTGTCTTCATAAAACTCATTGTTCTCAAAGGATAAGAAAATGTGTGACCCAAAAAATTCTTTCAAAGCCTGGAGGAGTCAGAAGCAAGTTATTCAAATCTAGATTGAGAAGAGGAACAAGGGAGGGTTTTATTAAGAAGATGTGACTTAACTAGGTCTTAGGTGATGAGTCTACCAGGTAGATAAAATAAGGAATAACATTGCTTAAAAAGGGGAAAATTATGCTATTTGCAAAAGATTGACTTCAACAGGAGCATCAAACAACCTTTACAATCTCCAAGCCTGGATAATTCTGATAAATGTCTCTTGATAGGACTTTGTGAAAGGACCATCTTCTTGACTAGAGCTCTTCATAAGCTATAATCCAAGAAGAGAATATCTCTCCTATTTTTAAAGACTTTTTAAGAAGTCCACAGTCATCCTGGGAGGTCCACAGCTTTGAGTCACAGAACTTTATTAACACAGATGGTGTTTAACAGCTCTCAGTGTGGGAAGGAAGGAATTTTCCAAGAGGGATCCAGGGCCAGTTTTGAGGGTTTAATACTTTGAATAGAGAATAACCTTGATGCAGCCATGAGCTGGGATTTTCCCAAGAATATACCACAGGAGACAGGATATGGTAATGTCAGATGAAACAGATAACTTTTAAAAAATCTTTATGAACAGTGGGTGAGTTTAA
>SJYC01021050.1:0-10526 GCA_006408675.1 Madoqua kirkii
GTTCCGCATCCTGAACCCCCCTCCCTCTTCCCTACCCGTACCATCCCTCTGGGTCGTCTCAGTGCACCAGCCCCAAGCATTCAGTATCATGCATTGAACCGAAAAGCCAGCTCTAGTTAATTATGTTTGGGGAAAATTATTTTCCAGAAGGTCCATTTTATAAGCACCATATGGTCACTGACATTCATTCAACAAATGGCTAATGAATACCTCCCATGCACCATGCACCCTCCTTGCCGTTGGATATGAAAACTGGCAATTACGGGTCTGTCTTCATAAAACTCATTGTTCTCAAAGGATAAGAAAATGTGTGACCCAAAAAATTCTTTCAAAGCCTGGAGGAGTCAGAAGCAAGTTATTCAAATCTAGATTGAGAAGAGGAACAAGGGAGGGTTTTATTAAGAAGATGTGACTTAACTAGGTCTTAGGTGATGAGTCTACCAGGTAGATAAAATAAGGAATAACATTGCTTAAAAAGGGGAAAATTATGCTATTTGCAAAAGATTGACTTCAACAGGAGCATCAAACAACCTTTACAATCTCCAAGCCTGGATAATTCTGATAAATGTCTCTTGATAGGACTTTGTGAAAGGACCATCTTCTTGACTAGAGCTCTTCATAAGCTATAATCCAAGAAGAGAATATCTCTCCTATTTTTAAAGACTTTTTAAGAAGTCCACAGTCATCCTGGGAGGTCCACAGCTTTGAGTCACAGACTTTATTAACACAGATGGTGTTTAACAGCTCTCAGTGTGGGAAGGAAGGAATTTTCCAAGAGGGATCCAGGGCCAGTTTTGAGGGTTTAATACTTTGAATAGAGAATAACCTTGATGCAGCCATGAGCTGGGATTTTCCCAAGAATATACCACAGGAGACAGGATATGGTAATGTCAGATGAAACAGATAACTTTTAAAAAATCTTTATGAACAGTGGGTGAGTTTAAGGAAAGACTCATTAATGGAAGTAGATTTCTGTTAGCACAAGATTTCAGCCTTGGTTACGTGTACCCTTACTCATGGATTGTCTAGAGTGTTCCACACTCCCTTCCTTCACTTTATTTAATCATATTATAAGTTGTCTCTTAGACAATCTCACCTGCTTTGTATGGTTTATGCTCACTGACAAACTCAAACCCTCTGAGTCTGTCTGTGCTTTTTACAAAGACATACACACCCTTATACACATTTAGATCCAATTCATAGTTAACTCTAGTTAAGTGACCTTATTGGCAAATGAAACTGAGTCAAGAAGTCAACAGTAGGAGGCTGTCTCAGCTATACTTTTAATGGAATTATCTAGGATAAACAAGCAAATTTTTTAGATGTTTTTTGTTCTGGAACTTAAAGGAAGGCAACATAAGATCCGTAAGGGTGAGATTTTCATCTGTCTTACTCATCACTGAATCTCCAGCTCTTAAAATAATGTCTGATACCTAGCAGGTACTAAACAGATGTTTGAATATATAATTGAGTGAGGTTTTCTCTTCCTTGTAGAAATTGTTGGTGTTTCATCACTGCTGAATTTGATCACTTAGAAGTTCTTCTGTAGAGATCAGTGAACCTCATTTAGTTTTAACATGTTTGTTCTTTACTTAAAAATATATATATATATTTTATTGAAGTATAGTTGACTATGTTTCAGGTGCACAGCAAGGTGATTCAGTTATACAAATACACACATATTATTTTTGAAATTATTTTCCATCATAGGTTATTACAAGATATTGACTATAGTTCCTTCACCTGCTTTGTATGGTTTATGCTCACTGACAAACTCAAACCCTCTGAGTCTGTCTGTGCTTTTTACAAAGACATACACACCCTTATACACATTTAGATCCAATTCATAGTTAACTCTAGTTAAGTGACCTTATTGGCAAATGAAACTGAGTCAAGAAGTCAACAGTAGGAGGCTGTCTCAGCTATACTTTTAATGGAATTATCTAGGATAAACAAGCAAATTTTTTAGATGTTTTTTGTTCTGGAACTTAAAGGAAGGCAACATAAGATCCGTAAGGGTGAGATTTTCATCTGTCTTACTCATCACTGAATCTCCAGCTCTTAAAATAATGTCTGATACCTAGCAGGTACTAAACAGATGTTTGAATATATAATTGAGTGAGGTTTTCTCTTCCTTGTAGAAATTGTTGGTGTTTCATCACTGCTGAATTTGATCACTTAGAAGTTCTTCTGTAGAGATCAGTGAACCTCATTTAGTTTTAACATGTTTGTTCTTTACTTAAAAATATATATATATATTTCATTGAAGTATATTTGACTATGTTTCAGGTGCACAGCAAGGTGATTCAGTTATACAAATACACACATATTATTTTTGAAATTATTTTCCATCATAGGTTATTACAAGATATTGACTATAGTTCCCTATGCTATACAGTAAACCTTTGTTGTTGTTTTTGTATATCTATTTTTTAATTAGTAATTTAGTAGCAACAGTAGCATTCTATTCATACTAAGTCAAACAAGTTGAATCAAAATGTCATAATATTTTTATTTAGGCAAAAATCAATGTTTTCTGAAATATATATAAAGAGAGAGAGAGAGAGATGGATAAATTGGAGAACATAAACTAATGAAATGGGAGCACTGAATATGAAGCAGAAAAAGTGAAACAAACTAGATGAAAGAAAAAGATCAACATATGGTCCAGTAGTTTTTAAACACGAGTGCTCATTAGAAACATATATGGAGCTCTGGAGAAAAAAAGAAATACCTGAGCATTTGTATTTTTCAAAAACATTTGAGATAATTCTGATTTGCATCTGGATTTTAAAAACTGATTACAGGTCTTTCTATTAGATTCTAGTTTTGGTGATATAGAGTTCTATTATTTTTCTGTTACCGATCATGATACAGTGGTATTAAGTGAGTAATAGTTACATGATCACAATAGTAAAAGATATTTATCAGTTGTCACAATCAATAGCCAGACAAAAATTAAAAGATAATTATAAGTGCAAACCATAATGGGAACATGATTAACTAAACAATATAAATTAATTACATACAATTTAGAGAGGTCAAGCAGAGTGATGTGGTAAGTGCATGCATTCTTACATGCATATGTTTTCATCCACTCAGTCTATGTCTTTTGGTTATTGCATTTATTCCATTTACATTTAAGGTAATTATCAATATGTATGATCCTATAACCATTTTCTTAATTGTTTAGGGTTTATTTTTATAGAGCTTTCCCTTCTCTTGTGTTTCCTGCCTGGAGGAGTTCCTTTAGCATTTGTTTTAAAGCTGGTTTGGTGTTGCGGAATTCTCTTAATTTTTGTTGGAAAGCTTTTGATTTCTCTATCAAATCTGAAGGAGAGTCTTGCTGGGTAGAGTATTCTTGGTTGTAGGTTCTTCTCTTTCATCACTTTAAATACATCATGTCATTCCCTTCTGGCTTGTAGAGTTTCTGTTGAGAAATCGGCTGATAGACTGATAGGAATTTCCTTCTATGTTACTTGTCATTTTTCCCTGGTTGCTTTTAATATATTAACTCTGTCTTTAATTTTTGTCAGTATGATTACTATGTGTCTTTGTATGTTCTTCCTTGGGTTTATTCTTCCTGGGGCCCTCTCTTTCTTGGACCTGGTTGATTATTTCCTTTCCCCATGTTAGGGAAGTTTTCACTTATCATCTCTTCAAATATTTTCTCAGGTCCTTTCTCTCTCTCTTCTTCTGGGATCCCTGTAATGTGAATGTTTGTGCATTTAATGTCAGTCCAGAGTCTCTTAGGCTGACTTCATTTCTTTGATTGTTTCTATATTCTGTACTGTGGCAGTGATTTCCACCATTCTGTCCTCCAGGTCGTTTATTCATTCTTCTGCCTCAGTTATTCTGCTGTTGATTCCTTCATCTCTGTATTTTCATCTCTGTTTGTTTGTTCTTTAGTTATTCTAGGTCTTTGGTAAATAGTAAACCTTTCTTTCATCTTCTCTATCTTTGCCTCCATTCTTTCCCTGAGATCCTGGATCATCTTCACTATCATTCTGAGTCCTTTTTCTGGAAGGTTGCCTATCTCTATTTCATTTTGTTGTTTTTCTGGAGGTTTATCTTGTCCCTTCTTTGGGGACATAACTTTCTGCTTTTTCATCATGATTAGCTTTCTGTAATATGGTTTTTGTTTTGCTGTTGTGAGATTGCTCTTCTTGGTTCTTCTGTTTTGCTTCTGATGAATGAGGCTAAGAGGCTTGTGTAAGCTTCTTGATGGGAGGGACTGGCGATGGGAAAAACTAGGTTTTCCTCTGCATGGCAGATCCTTGCTCAGTAAAACTTAACCCAATTATCTGCTGATGGGTGGTACTGCACGCCCCTGAGGCAATTCAACCCTGAGGTCTATGGTATGGATAATGGTGAATTCCAAGATAACTCCATGGGCACCCCCATCCCTGTGGTGAGCCGTGCCAACCCACAACTTCACAGGAGGCCCTCCAACACTAGCAGGTAGTTTTGGTTCAGTCTCTTGTGATGTCACTGTCCTTCTCTCTGGGTCTCGGTGTGCACAAAATTTTGTTTGTGCCTTCTAAGACTAAAATCTCTGTTTCCCTCAGTCCTCTGGAAGGCCATTAAACAAATCTGATGGCTCTCAAGGCCAGATTCCCTGGGGATTTCCAGTCCCTTTGTCAGATCCCCAGGCTGGGAAGCCTGACTTGGGATTCAGAACCTTCACAATAGTGTGAGAATTTCTTTTGTATTATTGTTCTCAAGTCTGTGGGTCACCCACCTGGTGGTTATGGGATTTAATTTGATCGTGATTATGCCCCTCCTACCATCTCACTGTGGCTTCTTCTTTGTCTTTGGATGTGGGGTATCTTTTTTTGGTGGATTCCAGTGTCCTCCTGTCAACCGTTGTTCAACAGCTAGTTGCAGTTTTGGTGCTCTCGCAGGGAATATGAGCACATGTCCTGCTCTGCCATCTTGAACTGGAAGCCCAGCATGTTTGTTCTTAATGGAAATATCTTATTTCTTGATAGCATATGAGTTGAGTTTATGCCTTTTTGTTATTTTAATCACATAACTGATGTGAAGTTGTATCAGTTTGCCTTTGTAGAAACATACTCCAATAATTATTTTAGGTAAACTTTTAATTTTACAAGTTGTAAGTGTTCAACTCAAGGTATTTTCAGGAAATGAATCCAGTTATAGAACCAACACCTAGATTAATAAACAGAACATCAGCATAGCCACCGAGCCCCTCTTGCGTCTTCTTCTATTTACTACCTCTCCACCTGTGTCAGGAATAAACACTGTGCTGACATCTAACAGCATTGATAACTTTTGCTGATCTTTGACTTTTATACAAATTGAGCATGCAGTTTGTACTCTTTAATGTTGACTTTCTTTCATTGATATTATATATGGGATTCTTGATACTGCATGTAGTTTGGTTCATTCTTTTTGATGTATACCGTTCTGTTGTATGAATATGCCCTAATTGATGTATCCATTCAGCTGTTAAAAGACATTTGAGTTGTTTCCAGTTTAGGGCTCTTATGAGTAATTCTGTTATGAACATCCTTTGGGATGATTTTTAAGGAGTATATTGATTTGTTGGCCTTAGATAAATACCTAGGAGTATGATTGCTGGATCTTAATGTGAGCAAAGGATGAACTTTTAGTAGATATTTCCAAACAGTCTTTCAGAATGGTTATATAAAAATCATCCCCATTAGTAGTGATGGGAGTTCTAATTGCTTCACATCTTCAACCTTTGTTATTATTGCCTGTCTTTTTAAGCTTGGCTATTTAGGTAGTATGTAGTCCTAGCCCATTGGGATTTTAATCTGCATGTTTCTGGTGAATAAGAAGATAATCTCTTTCATTTATTTGTTAGGCATACATATTTTAAGTTTTTTTTTTTTAATTGTATCCCTATTGAGCATATATGTTTCCAACTCCAACAGTCACTCTTTTTCAACCTATTTTAATTCACTCCCACAGTAGTTATTTCTGTTATAAACAGGGTAATTCTTAGCTATCACAGTCATTTTTGCCTTCACTCTTATTGTGGAACTTCACACTTAAAATTGTTTATATTATTGATTACTATTTATAATATTGATATATCCTTCTATTTAAAATTTACTTCTAAAAAAATAAGATGCTATTCTTGACTCATAATTGTTATCATCACCCATATTTCATCATTAGGCTTTATAGTAAACCACATTACATCTCTGTACCAGCTAAAAATACTTTCTGTTTTAATAGAAGGAGGCTAGAGAGTTTTGAAGAAATAAGGGTTCATTTTTCTCATAAAGGAAGAAGTTATTTGAATTGGGTCAATTATTCCATATCACTGTCAGAAGCTGAGATTTTTCTGCATTTTCTTTGTGCTACTCTTAGATAAATTATTGCATTTTCTTCTCTGTAGCTGTTGCTTCTTAGACACAAGTCAGTTGTTGAATTGCCAAATATGATGCCAACATTCCTTACCATTCAGGAAAAATGGTGGTAGGCAGAGGCTATGTCATCCAGTTTAAAACCCTTTTCTGGTGGGCATAATTTTGTCCCTAGAACTCTGATCTGCTTGCATATCAGGGATCACTTGAGGGATCACAATGTCACTGGTTACTACTAGATGCAAGGCAAGCTGGGAGATTAGTGGTTTACTTTGTAGCTCTAAAAGCAGGAGGCAAGAGAGAGGGGTGCGGGTTTGGTGTCAAGGAAACAAAATACACAATATACTGTTGATTATTAGAAAAAAGAAGGCACAAACAGCATGATACAATCAACTCCTCTTCAGCCTTGAAAAATGTAGCTCTAGAATGGCTTTTAAAAAGATAGATAATGTCCTTTGCTGATGCTTGTGTACTTTATACCTGGTGCTCAGGTTTGATTTAGTGAGTACTTGCCAGGTTGTCCCTAGCTGTTCCTTCTGATTAGTGATGTGCCACACGTGGTTCGTTAGACTCTGTCACCTTCTGTCACCACCACACTGATTAACCTCTAGTAAAACTGATGATAAAACACACACAGACACACAATCTCTGTGAAAAGGGAGAAAGAACATCTCATAGCAATAAACAGCTCTCACCAAAGAAATGAAAGGCTTGCCTTCCATTTGGTTGTAGTTGTAGTTTTGTGTACAATAGAGAAATATTATTTGCTTTTGTCTTTTATAGGTAAATATGGGACCTTATTTGTCTGTGGAAAGTGGATTCTTTATTTTTTAAACTGCACTAGTGAGGAAATAAAATGAAAATACCAACCAGAAAAATCCAACAGCCTGTTTTAAAGTTTTTAAAAACTCAGTGAAATTGTTTATGGTAAGAGGCAAAATGGTTTCAATTTATAAAATTCTTTTCTAGCCTTATTGAGGTATGGTTGACAATTAAAAGTTATCTATATTTATGTTGTACAAAGTAATTTTAAGGTCTGCAGTATGATGATTTAATACATGTATATTGTGAAATGACCACCACAATCAAGTTAACTAACACATCCATTACCTCATGTAGACCTTAATGTGTGTGTTTAATGAGAACAGTTAAAATTTATTTTAAAATATGCTCTTTTAGCAAATTTCAAGTATACAGTGATGTATTATTAACTGTCATCACCATGCTGTACATCAGATCCCCAGAAATTATTCGTCTTATAACTGAAAGTTTGTACCTGTTGACCAACATGTCCACATTTTCTCATCCTCTACTATTCTACTGGTTCTATGAGTTTGACTGTTTTAGATTCTACATATAAGTGAGATCATACAGCATTTACTTTTCTATGTCTGACATTTCACTTAGCATAATATCTTCCAGGCTTATCTGTATTGTTATAATAGCAGGATTTCCTTCTTTTCTATGACTTGATAAATCCATTGTGTATGTGAATCCACATCTATATGTTTATTGTTAGTTGCTAAGTCATGTCTGACTCTTTGTGACCCCATTCACATTTTCTCATCCTCTACTATTCTACTGGTTCTATGAGTTTGACTGTTTTAGATTCTACATATAAGTGAGATCATACAGCATTTACTTTTCTATGTCTGACATTTCACTTAGCATAATATCTTCCAGGCTTATCCGTATTGTTATAATAGCAGGATTTCCTTCTTTTCTATGACTTGATAAATCCATTGTGTATGTGAATCCACATCTATATGTTTATTGTTAGTTGCTAAGTCATGTCTGACTCTTTGTGACCCCATGAACTGTAGCCCACCACCTCCTCTGTCCATGGAATTCTCCAGGCAAGAATACTGGAGTGCATAGCCATTCCCTTCTCCAGGGGATTTTCCCAACCCAAGGAGAGAACCAAAGTCTCCTGCAGGCAGATTCCTTATGATCTGAGCCACCACAGAAGCCCATTATGTGTGTGTGTGTGTGTGTGTGTGTATTCATATATGCGTATTGTCACATGCATACTATATATTATCAATCTTCTTTATCCATTCATTAATTTATAGATGCTTAAGTTGCTTCCATGTCTTGTATAGTGTAAATAAAGCTACAGTGAACATAGGAGTGCAGCTATTTCTTCAAGATACTGAGTTCATTTTTTCTGGATGTATACCAGAAGTGGGCTTGCATGACTGTATATAGTAATTCTATTTTTAATTTTTTGAGAAACCACCATACTGTTTTCCATAGCTGTTTTCCATGGCTGTATGAATTTACATTCCCACCAGTAGAGCAGGAGGGTTTTTTTTTCTCCACATCCTTGCCAACACTTACTATTTTCTGTGTTTTTGGTAGTAGTCATTCTAACAGGTGTGAGGTGATATCTCATTGTGGATTTGGATCTGCATTTTCCTGATGATTATATTGAGAACTTTTTTTATAAACCTGTGGGCAAATATGTCTTTGGAAAAATATCTGTTCAGGTCCTTTGCTTATTTTTAAAAATCAGATTATTTGGTTTATTTGCTATTGCGTTGTATAAATTCCTTAATATAAACATTTTGGATATTAACCTCTTATCCAATATATGGGGTTCCCTGCTGGCTCAGATGGTAAAGTGTTATACAATGTGGTAGACCTGGGTTCAAACCCTGGGTTGGGAAGATCTCCTGGCGAAGGATTATATTGAGAACTTTTTTTATAAACCTGTGGGCAAATATGTCTTTGGAAAAATATCTGTTCAGGTCCTTTGCTTATTTTTAAAAATCAGATTATTTGGTTTATTTGCTATTGCGTTGTATAAATTCCTTAATATAAACATTTTGGATATTAACCTCTTATCCAATATATGGGGTTCCCTGCTGGCTCAGATGGTAAAGTGTTATACAATGTGGTAGACCTGGGTTCAAACCCTGGGTCGGGAAGATCTCCTGGCGAAGGAAATGGCAACCTACTCCAGTACTCTTGCCTGGAAAATCCCATGGATGGAGGACCCTGGTAGGCTACCAGAGGTCCACGGGGTCGCAAAGAGTTGGACATGACTGAGCAACGTCACTTTCACCTTCATCCAATATATGGTTTGCAAATATTTTATCCAATTCCATAGGTTGGCTTTTCATTTTGTTTTGTAAAGCTTTTTCGGTTTATATAGTTTCACTTGTTTATTTTTATTTATTTATTTTTTGCACTTTTCATGTCAAATCTTAAAAATCATTATCAAGACCAAAGTAAAGATGCTTGCCCCCTAAGTTTTCTTTGAGAAGCTTTATGACTTTAAGTGTTATATTTAAGTCTTTAACCAATCCAATCCAAGATAATTTTTGTATATGGTGGGAGACAAAAGTACAGTATCATTTTCTTCCATCTGGGAATACGGTTTTATTATCTTCACTTATTGAAGAGACTGTCCTTTTCCATTCTTGACATCCTTGTCAAAAAATAGTTAATCTTATACATGTGTTTTTGTTTTGTTTTTAAATTTGTGCTCTCTTGTGATGAACAGGGAGGCCTGGCTTGCTGCGATTCATGGGGTTGCAAAGAGTCAGACATGACTGAATGACTGAACTGAACTGAACTGATTCTGTTCTTTGGGCTATGAATCTCTTTTTATGACAGTACCAGGATGTTTTCACTATTATATTTTTGTATCAGAGTTTGAAGTCAGGAAGTGTAATGTCTCCAGCTTTGTTCTTCTTCCTCAAGATTACTTTAGCTATTTAGTGTCTTCTGTGGTTCCATACAAGATTTAGGATTTGTGTGTGTGTGTGTGTGTGTGTGTGTGTGAAAAATGCCATTGGGATTTTGATAGACATTAAATGGAATATGTGTTGTTTTGGATACTTTGGGCATTTTAAGGATATTAATTCTTCTAAAACATGAACATGAGATCTTTTTCTATTTATTTATATCTTCATCAATTTCTTTCTTAAATGGCTTTAGTGTTTTTGTTTTTTTAATTTCTTTATTTTTTAATTGAAGGATAATTGATTTACAGAATTTTGTTATTTTCTGTCAAAACTCAACATGAATCAGCCATGCTGCTGCTGCTGCTAAGTCGCTTCAGTCGTGTTGGACTCTGCGACCCCACAGATGGCAGCCCACAGGGCTCCGCCATCACTGAGATTCTCCAGGAAAGAACACTGGAGTGGGTTGCCATCTCCT
>SJYC01021053.1:0-16933 GCA_006408675.1 Madoqua kirkii
ATTAAACAAAAAATAAAAATTAAAAAAAAAAAGAAAAGACAAAGGAACCAAAGATTGAATTGCCAACATCTGTTGGATCATAGAAAAAGCAAGAACATTTCAGAAAAACATCTATTTCTGCTTCATTGACTATATTAAAGCCTTTTGACTGTGTGGATCACAACAAACTGTGGGACGTTCTTGAAGAGATGGAAATACCTGTCCACCTTACCTGACTCCTGAGAAATCTGTATGCAGGTCAAGAAGCGACAACTTAGAATCAAACATGGAAAAATGGGCTGGTTCAAAATTGGGAAAGGAGTCAATAAAGGCTGTATATTGTTACATTGTTTATTTAACTTATATGCAGAGTACATTATGTGAAATGCCAGGTTGGATGAAGCACAACCTGGAATCAAGATTGCCAGAAGAAATATCAATTAAATTCAGATATTGAGATGACACCACCATTATGGCAGAAAGCAAAGAGGAACTAAAGAGCCTCTTGATGAAGGTGAAAAAGGAGAGTGAAGAAGCTGGTTTAAGACTCAACATTCAAAAAACAACTATCATGGCATCCAGTCCCATCACTTTATGGCAAATGGATGGGGAAACAAAGGAAACAGAGACAGACTTTATCTTCTGGGGCTCCAAAATCACCATAGATGGTGACTGCAGCCATGAAATTAAGATACTTGCTCCTTGGAAGAAAAGCTATGACAAACCTAGACAGCATATTAAAAAGCAGAGACATTACTTTGCCAACAAAGGTCCATCTGATGGGAGAGTTGGCCAGTAAAGAAGACTGAGTGTTGAAGAACTGATGCTTTTGAACCGTGGTATGGGAGAAGATTCTTGGACTTCAAGAAGATCAAACAAGTTAATCCTAAAGGAAATCCACCCTGAATATTCACTGGAAGGACTGATGCTGAAGCTCAATACTTTTGCCACCTGATGTGAAGAGCTGATTCATTAGAAAAGTCCCTGATGCTGGGAAAGATTGAAGACAGGAGGAGAAGGGGACAACAGGACAAGATGGTTGGATGTCATCACCAACTCAATGGCCATGAGTTTGAGCGAGCTCTGGGAGATGGTGAAGGACAGGGAAGCCTGGCATGCTGCAGTCCATAGGTTTGCAAAGAGTCAGAGATGACTGAGCAACTGAACAAAAACAATATTTTAATGTGAAGAGTGTGACTTTTAATCAGTATGTGCATATTTTCTTTCAAAATTGAAAAAAATGATGAATTAATAGAAGATAGAGGGAAGTACGTTTTTTGCAATCTGACATATTGAGTCAAATCTCCCTGTCCAGCTTCCCTGAGACATAGAGACACAAGCACACATACAAACACACATTCATGCAATGTGCACATTTCTGATAATTTTTTAAAAAGATATGAAGGGCATCTTTAATTGTTCTACAGTGTAGGAAGTTGGAGTTTTCAGTCTTCATGGGCACTGAGACCCCAAATGATATCCAAGTGACAGTAGATGTCAAGTATTTGAGTATCTTTTGTGCTGATACTTAATATATTATTTAAAATAAGTTGTACAGAAAAGTCTGATTTATTAGTAGGTGGTAGTATTCCAGTTTACAGATGGGAAACCAGAGGCTCAGAATGTAAGGGCATCTTTAATTGTTCTACAGTGTAGGAAGTTGGAGTTTTCAGTCTTCATGGGCACTGAGACCCCAAATGATATCCAAGTGACAGTAGATGTCAAGTATTTGAGTATCTTTTGTGCTGATACTTAATATATTATTTAAAATAAGTTGTACAGAAAAGTCTGATTTATTAGTAGGTGGTAGTATTCCAGTTTACAGATGGGAAACCAGAGGCTCAGAATGGCTGATTTATAGGTAACTTGCTGGAATCAAGATTTCTGGGAGAAATATCAATAACCTCAGGTATACAGATGACACCACCCTTATGGCAGAAAGTGAAGAGAAACTAAAAAGCCTCTTGATGAAAGTGAAAAAGGAAAGCGAAAAAGTTGGCTTAAAGCTCAACATTCAGAAAACGAAGATCATAGCATCTGGTCCCATCACTTCATGGAAAATAGATGGGGAAACAGTGGAAACAGTGTCAGACTTTATTTTGGGGGGCTCCAAAATCACTGCAGATGGTGATTGCAGCCATGAAATTAAAAGACACTTACTCTTTGGAAGAAAAGTTATGACCAACCTAGATAGCATATTCAAAAGCAGGAACATTACTTTGACAACTAAGGTCCATCTAGTCAGGGCTATAGTTTTTCCAGTGGTCATGTATGGATGTGAGAGTTGGACTGTGAAGAAAGCTGAGCACCGAAGAATTGCTGCTTTTGAACTGTGGTGTTGGAGAAGACTCTTGAGAGTCCCTTGGACTGCAAGGAGATCTAACCAGTCCATTCTGAAGGAGATCAGCCCTGGGATTTTTTTTTGGAAAGAATGACGCTAAAGCTGAAACTCCAGTACTTTGGCCACCTCATGTGAAGAGCTGACTTATTGGAGAAGACCCTTATGCTGGGAAGGATTGGGGACAGGAGGAGAAGAGGATGACTGAGCATGAGATGGCTGGATGGCATCACAGACTCGATGGATGTGAGTCTGAGTGAACTCGGAAAGATGGTAATGAACAGGGAGGCCTGGCGTGCTGCAATTCATGGGGTCGCAGAGTTGGACACAACTGAGCAACTGAACTGAACTGCCCAGTGTAATGTGGCCAATAAGTGACCACATTGCGACTCCAACCCAGACTTAACTCCAGAGTTTATGTTTATATCTCACAGTCTGTATATGATACTCTCCCAAATGTCTGCTTGCAGCATAACAGCCTTCCCTATTCCTTCTTCCTTCTAGGTTCTGCATTTCTATTTTCTCTCCCTTTGCTTGCTCCATTTGTAGTTGCATGATGATGAGTTTGTCTCTGGGCATTAGCACAAACATTAGCAGCTGCTGTCACGTGTACTTCCCTGGGCTGAGTCCTGTGTCCTAATTGGACCTTTTTCAGTGGTCTTTATACATGAAGAAGAGACACATGTAACCCAGTGTCCATGCAGGTCTCCCTGGAGACACAAGTGTGGCTGAGCATCTGTCATGGTGCCTGGTAATGTGGCCTCCCATTTACAATCTAGAAAATAGCCAGAGTGCCTGAGCCAGGGAGCCACCCTTGTGTTGGCTGACATTGACTTTGGTTGATTGTGTTCTGTCTAAGTGCTGGGAACTCTGAATGCCTCCTAGACTGTTGCTGTGCTTTACAACAGCAGAGGACTGGCAGATTCTGCTATTACATGAGAGCTGTAAAACTTCCTCCTCCCTCTTTCACTGGCTCACTTATTCCCTGAACATACCTTCCTTTGTCCCACTTCTATTCCCCAGAATCTCACATAGAATTAATATCTAAGGATTCAGTGATTGAATAAAATATTGTATGTACTTATTATCAAGCTTCACTTGAGTGATGAGACCTGGGATAATTTGAAAACACTACTTACTAAGGCTTTAAAATCCGAAGTTTTAAAAGAAGAACAGACAAATCAAGAGTTAGCTTTGTTTTTGTTTCTCTCATAATGTCTTTATTTTAGGAAGCTGGTCTACAAAGTAGGGGCTTTCCAGGTGGCACGAGTGGTAAAGAACTCAACTGCTGATGTAAGAGATGTGGGTTCAGTCTTTGGGTCAGGAAGGTCCCCTGAAGTAGGAAATGGCAACCTGCTCCCATATTCTTGCTGGAAAATTCCATGGACTGAGGAACCTGGCAGGCTACAGTCGATGGGGCCTCAAAAAGTGAGACATGATTAAGTGAACACTACAAAGCAATCTTGTACCTTTATTTTATAGGGTCACAGTACTACCTGTATTCTTGTTCTTCGTGAGTTACCCTTATTTACTATCCATGTTTCTCTCAGATTACCAACTGATATCACAGAGATTTCAAAATGTATGTCAATATCTTACTTTGCAAAAGGGGATGACATAACACTGCCTGAGAAACAGAGGCTATAAAGGACATAAAAACAGATTGACTAAAAGACAGGGATGAGCTGTGCAAATGAAAATACAGTGCTGGTTATCCTCACTGTAAATCAGTGTAGGGAGCCAAGATACACAAACGTTTTCACACTTTTTGAACTCATTGTTCCATTTTGGGGAATCTTTCCTAAAGGAGTAATGAAAGATACAGACAAAAACTGCACTGATTAGATAATATGGGATTTACTAAGTCCTTGAATACTTTATAGAATTTACCTGTAAAACTATAATGACCTAGCATGCTTTAGGGGGAAATACTTCATGCACTTTCCAATTTCTTTGATGGTTATTAGACAATTCAATTATTTTTTTCTTGTGTTAATCTCGGTACTTAATATTTCTCACCAATAGTCTGTTTCATCAAACTTGTCAAATTCCTTTAGAGTTTTTTAAGTCTTCTCCATGTCTGTGGTAATAAGATTTCACTAACATTGTATTGTAAAACTTCAAGCATTCAGAATATTGGAAAGATTTTATAGTGAACATCCATATACTCACCACCAAGATTCTGCCACTAACATTTTACCATGTTTGCTTTATCACACTTCTATCCATCACTCCATCTTTGTAAAATGAATTCCAAAGTAAATTGCAGATATAGTATTAGGATTTTAACATGAAAAAAAAATCGTCTTAATCTCTGAGTAGTGTAATAGCCTTAGTATTCTAAGTTGACATATCTGAGATTCATGGAAGGAAAGAGATGGAATGTAATATTGAAAACTGTTCACAAAGATAGGAATGGTGCCACCCCAAGGCAATGGGGCACCAATGCCTCCCTGGGACCTACTTCAGTTCAGTTCAGTTCAGTCGCTCAGCTGTGTTTGACTCTCTGCAACTTCATGAACTGCAGCACTCCAGGCCTCTCTGTCCATCACCAACTCCCAGAGTCCACCCAAACCCATGTCCATTGTGTCAGTCATGCCATCCAACCATCTCATTCTCTGTCATCCCCTTCTCCTCCTGCTCTCAATCTTTCCTAGCATCAGGGCCTTTTCAAATGAGTCAGCTCTCCGCATCAGGTGGCCAAAGTATTGGAGTTTCAGCTTCAACATCAGTCCCTCCAATGAAAACCCAGGATTAATTTCCTTTAGGATGGACTGGTTGGATCTCCTTGCAGTCCAAGGGACTCTCAAGAGTCTTCTCCAGCACCACAGTCCAACAGCATCAGTTCTTTGGTTCTCAGCCTTCTTTCTAGTCCAACTCTCACATCCATACATGAGTACTGGAAAAATCATAGCCTTGATTAGACGGTCCTTTGTTGACAAAGAAATGTCTCTGTTTTTTAATATGCTATCTAGGTTGGTCATAACTTTCCTCCCAAGGAACAAGTGTCTTTTAATTTTATGGCTGCAGCACTATCTGCAGTGATTTTGGAGCCTAGAAAAATAATGTCAGCCACTGTTTCCACTGTTTCCCCATGTATTTGCCATGAAGTGATGGGACCGGATGCCATGATCTTTGTTTTCTGAATGTTGAGCTTTAAGCCAACTTTTTCACTCTCCTCTTTCACTTTCATCAAGAGGTTCTTTAGTTCTTCAGTTTCTGCAATAAGTGTGGTGTCATCTGCATATCTGAGGTTATTGGTATTTCTCCCAGCAATCTGGGACCTAGAAGTACAGCTAACGAGGGCACTCACTAGAACTAGGTACAGCACTGTAGGGCGGCAGTTACCTCACAGGGAAAGTTCAGGTAGGAGCCTGGAAGACTAGACACCAGCTTCACCTGCCTCTCTCCCTTCGCCTCCTGCTGGTGCTTCTATTGCCCAAACCCAGCAGGAAGCCAGAAGGCAAGGTTAGTCTTTGGAGCAGATAGCAGGATGGAGAAGGGAAGAGAGTCAGGAGGGGACCATCTAAGTGACATAAATTCTAGGTAGAACATAGCATGATCAGCAATAACCTGGATTTTGAAAACCTTGGTGTGTGTAGCTCAAGTAGATATATACATAGTAGTTGTGTAGGAAATGTTAGTTAAATTAATATCAGAGTTGTGAAAAGCTTAATTTATGGTGATATATCCTGGAATACCCATCAGCATAGTAGCAGAAAGGCTTCTGTGTGGTAGAGGTGACTGTGAGGTAAGGAGAGTGCAAGGTAACCATGAGGTTGATTGATCACTGTAAGCTTTTTGTGTGTGTGTTTCTAGTGGGTCTTCTGCCTCACTGGATGCTCCCAGCCTTGCACATTTGGCCCCCTCCTGACTCACTTAGCTGGCCTGCTGGCTCCACAGCCAAGAAAGTTAATGCCCTTTCTAAAGGAGGTGTTTAAGACATCATGTCTTTGTATCTGGGAATCTTCTGGAAGGTGCCATCCTTGGTACTGTGGGGAATTCAGGTAGGCAAGGCTACCCACAAGGAGTGTCTCATCAGTTAATGAGATATGAAGTGAAGTGAAGTGAAGTCGCTCAGTCGTGTCCAACTCTTTGGGACCCCATGAACTGTAGCCCATCAGGCTCTTCAGTTCATGGAATTTTCCAGGCAAGAGTACTGGATTGGGTTACCATTTCCTTCTGCACAGGACTTCCCGACTCAGGGATCGAACCCAGGTCTCTCACATTGCGGGCAGACACTTTACCGTCAGAGCCACCAGGGAAGTCCAGTGAGCTATGAGGAGGCATAACTGACATCTTACTTGCAGGTGTCATTGAGACATGATCCCCGGGTGTGCCCAGGTCATCACTGATTTCTCCTTTATCCTAACACTGTAGGTCAGGCCAATGACAAAGAGAGAAGAGGCCTCCCACTATAGAGTATAAGAGGTGCTTCACTTTTGTTTCAGCTGCCCACTTGCCACCTCTTTCTGTAATGGGAAATCTCCATCTCAAGAGTTTGGGTTGTGCATGCAAGCCTCCTCCTTCCTGTGGGGTCTAAGTTAATTGGCCATGCTGGTGCCAGACTTTGACTCAAAAGCTAGTGAAATGAGACACAAAGAACAAGGAGTTTCTCTCTCTCTCTGGTGGCTGTTGTATAGGGGCAGTCTTTTCTTGACCAGAATCAGTTGAAAAGGGAGAAGTCATATTTCCTCTCTAGCCTCAAGGTTAATTTTCAAGCCTTCCCAAAGATACTAGGAACGACGTGAGGTCTTTTTAATATAACCTTGTTTCTTCCTTTTTTTCTGTGTTTCCTTCCTTTCTCTCTTTTTTTCCTTGCCGTTAAAAGCCTTGACTTATACATAAATTCCTGCTTCAGATATTATCATCACATGCCAACAGATACATGTGCACAAACTATGTGCAGAATTCCTAAAGCAGACTCTTAAATAGCTAATAAATGCACAAAAATATTTTATTCTACTAATAACCAAATAAATATGAATATAAAACAAGATACAGTTTTTCAATTATTGTAATTCCTTAAGTTTTAAAAATGATAAAAAATGTTTTTGGGGGAGCGAGGGGGAGATATTCTAAATTTTTTATTTTTGCCAGTGAAAATAGGATCTAATTAATATGTGAACCTTATATATAGAGAAGGTTGCACCTCACAGTGGTGGTTATAATAGTGGAAATATGGAAACAGCTTATATGTACAACAGTAGGAAATCATTACATAAATTATGTTCATACAGTTCAATAGTCCAAATAAATATGAATATAAAACAAGATACAGTTTTTCAATTATTGTAATTCCTTAAGTTTTAAAAATGATAAAAAATGTTTTTGGGGGAGCGAGGGGGAGATATTCTAAATTTTTTATTTTTGCCAGTGAAAATAGGATCTAATTAATATGTGAACCTTATATATAGAGAAGGTTGCACCTCACAGTGGTGGTTATAATAGTGGAAATATGGAAACAGCTTATATGTACAACAGTAGGAAAATCATTACATAAATTATGTTCATACAGTTCAATAGTGTTCAGCTATTAACAGTAAAATTTTGAAGCAATATTTAATAATATAGATAATGAAGTAGCACTTTTAAAAGAAGGTTGTAAGGGTAATATCCCAAAGCTGTCAAAATTATGAAAGAATATGTTATACACAAAATTATCAGGAAAAAATTCACCAAAGGTACATACTTTTCTCTGATCTGTGATCAAAAAGAGATTTTATTTTTTCTTTATTTATGTTGGTATATTCCAAGTACTCTTCAATAATCAAGTAAAAATTTTAAATCCATGGTTATCATTTTCTCTCTTATCACTTATCTAGTAGCCCATCTGCTACAATTAGCTTCTGTTTCTCCATCTGAATTTTTGATACAGTATTTGAAATAGTGGATGTTCTAAACATTTGTGTCTCTAAAGTGGATGTGTAATTTTTGTATTTCTGTGCTGGCTCCTAACACTCATTGCAACCCCTTGGACAAACCGTGGTATGTGGGATTTGAATGAAATCCCATTGGTCTGTCCCTTTAACACAATTAAAGTGGCCTTGAATTCAATGTCTTCTGATCTATGATTCTATTCCAGCTCTGTCCCAAGTCAGAAAATATCTAGATTTATTCTCTGAATATACTGTGTCAGCAATGCATTCAGTTGTACTTACTCCTATATGCTCAGGATTGTGAGAAAATTAATCATTAAGACCATTGGTTCCTAGAACTAATAATACCAGATATAGGGCTTTCCTGGTGACTCAGATGGTAAAGAATCTGCCTGCAATGTGGGAAACCTAGGTTTGATCCCTGAGTTGGAAAGATCCCTTGGAGAAGGAAATGACAACCCACTCTAGTATCTTGCCTGGAGAATTCCAAGGACAGAGGAGCCTGGCAGGCTACTGTCAGTGAGGTCGCAAAGAGTTGGACGTGACTGAATGACTAACACTTTTTCATGTTCTTTTTTTTTTTTAATTTATAAAAAACGTACAACTAACAATGAACTAAATGGAATTTGTTTCTCTGTTGGAAGAGAAACAGAGAGGCAAGGGATGTATATGTAAAACTCACATTAAACAAAGCTGACCCTGAGTGGAAATAGTGGTGATGAACAAAACTAGTTCAGGTGGGCACCAGGAGGGGAAGATGAGATAGAAGGTTTAGGGTACCAGTGTACACAAGAAGAATGGCAGGCAGACACTTGAATGAAGACCCAGTAATGAGATGACATCATGCCGGAGAGCTAGACACAGGGAAGTGGATGTTTAACACATTGTGTCTTCCAAAGATGGCTACGAAAATTGGACCCTTCCTCATGCTCTTCCTGTAATAGGACTTTGACATCCCTCCTTTCAAGGTGTGAGATCTGGGTAGACTCATGACTGTAGTGAATTTTGTGTACCTCTGAGGCTGGATTATAGGAGGAAATACAGCTTCTGCCTGGTTTGGGGCAACACTTGCTCTTGAAACCCAGCAGTCATGGTGTGAGGAACTCACACAATCCATGAGCATGTTGAAACAGTTGCTCTACACCACTGTGTTTGGGATGTTTGTTACAGAGGATACTAACTGAAATAGGAAGATGTAAACATACATGAAATGAGTCACAATGTGGGGATTTGGTACAGAATTAAGGCTGGACCCCCCCAGGCTAGAATCATGTGGCTAAAGGAGTGTAAAAACAAAGTTATCTAAAATAAAAATGACATTTAGCTTGTAGTAACTCTATGCTGCAGTATCACAAAACACAGAAGAAAATCTACAGCAGCTCCAAATATGGAGAAAGACTATCACTGTTGGGGTTTCACATGCTTCAAATCTCACAGAGCTGAACTGGGAATCTCAATAGGCAGCCTACCATCTGAAGCCATTCCTCACTGTGAAAAAAGCAGGAAATACTTTCTTTCTTCCTTACTAGGGTCTGAATCAGGCAGAAAATGAAACAGCTTTTTACTGTGTGGGTGACCTCAGGAAACAGCCACTTATTCTATCCTTGCCAAATCTGCTTATATGTATTCCTAGTAAATTCTAATCTGATTCATGACCTTTACCCACTTCCTGAATAAGGCCAGGCCCTTAGACCTCTCTTGCTATTGATGCATCTATTTTGAGACAAGTTTTCCCTGTCAACAAAAAATGGAGGTAACAGAAGTGGGTTGTACTAGGGAAGCTTTAGGGTGAGGCAGAGGACTTTTAGAGTTAGACTTCTGACAAAAAAGAAACATAGGAACTAAAAGACAAAAAAAGAACTCAGGTAGCTGGACATGAGGGATAGATTTTTCTTAGTTTATTGCATCAAGAGAGTTGGTAGTTTCTAGCAGCCCCACCCTCTTTGGAACCAAAGACTGGTTGCAAGGAAGACAATTTTTCCACAGATCAAAGACCAGGTTGGGGGATAGTTTTGGAATGACTCAAATGTATTACATTTATCATGAACTTTATTTCTATTACTATTATATAACTCCACCTCAGATCATCAGGCATTAGATCTTGAAGGTTGGGGACCCTTGCTATAGTCAGTAAGGAGGGACGATATCAGCTCATTCTGGAGGATCTGTGCTAAACAAATGCCTCTTGGACCCTAGAAATTATACTAGATGTTCTTGAAAAATATATATTTAGTGCTAAGCACTTGTAAGTAATATACGTGTATTAACTCATAATAACTCCATTAATTAAGTGCATTATTTCTTCCATTTTACATATGGGAAATAGGCATGAAAAGGTTAAATGCCCTGTCCAAAATTGTATGGCTTGTGAGAGTGAAAATTTAGGCAGTCTGGCTTCAATCCCAGTGTTGCTGACCTCTGTTCTATCAAACTGCAAATGCTTGATTTAATTCCATTTAACTTTCCAGAACTGAGAGTAGAATCACAGATGCTCAATATTCTGTATGTTGTGTTGTATGCAGTCGTTCAGTTGTGTTCGACTCTTTGTGACCCTGTGGAGTGTTGCCCTCCAGGCTCCTCTGCCTGTGGGGATTCTCCAGGCAGGAATACTGGAGTGGGCTGCCATGCCATCCTCCAGGTGGCATCACATGCATGTCCCCCGCGTTGCAGGCAGATTCTTTACCATCTGAAATACCAGGGAAGCTCCTATAGGGAATAGTCTATGGTTCCAAATAGGAAAAGGAGTACATCAAGGATGTATATTGTCACCCTGCTTATTTAACTTACATGCAGAGTACATCATGAGAAACACTGGACTGGAAGAAACACAAGCTGGAATCAAGACTGTCAGGAGAAATATCAATAACCTCAGATATGTAGATGACACCACCCTTATGGCAGAAAGTGAAGAGAAACTAAAAAGCCTCTTGATGAAATTGAAAGAGGAAAGCGAAAAAGTTGGCTTAAAGCTCAACATTCAGAAAATGAAGATCATGGCATCTGGTCCCATCACTTCATGGGAAATAGATGGGGAAACAGTGGAAACAGTGTCAGACTTTATTTTGAGGGGCTCCGAAATCACTGCAGATGGTGATTTTGAAATTAAAAGACGCTTACTCCTTGGAAGAAAACTTATGACCAACCTAGATAGCATATTCAAAAGCAGAGACATTTCTTTGCTGACTGAGGTCTGTCTAGTCAAGGCTATGGTTTTTCCAGTGGTCATGTATGGATATGAGAGTTGGACTGTGAAGAAGGCTGAGCACCGAAGAATTGATGCTTTTGAACTGTGGTGTTGGCGAAGACTCTTGAGAGTCCCTTGGACTGCAAGGAGATCCAACCAGTCCATTCTGAAGGAGATCAGCCCTGGGATTTCTTTGGAAGGAATGATGCTGAAGCTGAAACTCCAGTACTTTGGCCACCCCATGCGAAGAGTTGACTCATTGAAAAAGACTCTGATGCTGGGAGGGATTGGGGGCAGGAGGAGAAGGGGACGACCGAGGATGAGATGGCTGGATGGCATCACAGACTCGATGGACGTAAGTCTGAGTGAACTCCGGGAGTTAGTGATGGACAGGGAGATCTGGCATGCTGCAGTTCATGGGGTCGCAAAGAGTCAGACATGACTGAGCGATTGAGCGGAACTGAACTGAAGCTAAATGGAAAAATAATTTGGAAAAAAAAAGTATATGTATAACTGAGTCACACATAACATTGTAAATTAAATATAGTACAATATAAAATAAAAATTTAAATAAAACAGTGTTCAACTCAGTGTAACTAAATTTTTCTCACTAAGCAGAAATGCAAAGCATATAGCCATCCAGGAATTTTAAACATATCCTAAGGGGAATCTAAATCAAGCTGTTTTTCAACTTCTGCTTCATTAAATACCAGAAGAGAAACCAAACAGCATCTACATAGTCTTTGGGCAGGAAAGGTATGGACCAACAATTTTATGGATGCCTAATTATTACTTCATTGATCATTCATTCAATCAACATACTAATTCAACATCTATTATTGTAAAGGGAGTACATGAAATTAATAGAAAGATATTGTTAGACATATTTTAACTTCATTGGACCTGTGTTCCATCTTTGGGCCTCTTGTCTTCTTGGATTCTTAAAAGTACAGAATGTTTTTCATGACAAAGTTAAGTAGCTTAATGGAATTGTGTTACAGTTAACTTTAGCTTTTAGAAGATTTGACTACAGTTAAGTGGATGAGCAGTGTAACCTTGGAAGGCAGATTGCATGGTAAAGAGCAAAATCTTTTATGCCAGAGAATGCTGAGTTTGAGTGCTATGTCTGCTACTCGAATGTGACCTCAAAGAAAATAATTATCTCTTTTAAACCTTATTTTCCTCATTGTCAAATCAAGTTAATATATTATAGAGTTGTGAAATTAAGTGGGGTAATATATTTGAATATTTGAACCTGGTAACTGGGTATAAATTAATATTCAACATAAGTTGATGCTGTTGATGTTTATGATGATGGCCTATTTGTATATGGTGAAGAGTCAATATTTAAATCAATCTACTAAGCTTTTCAACAAGTGGTTTTTTTTTTAAGTGCAGTTTATTTACAATATTGTGTTAGTTTTAGGTATACAGCAAAGTGATTTATATGAATTCATCAGTTCAGTTCAGTCACTCAGTAGTGTCTGACGCTTTGCGACCCCATGAATCACAGCACCTCAGGCTTCCCTCTCCATCACCAACTCCCGGAGTTCACTCAAACTCATGTCCATCAAGTTGGTGATGCCATCTAGCCATCTCATCCTCTGTCGTCCCCTTCTCCTCCTGCCCCTACTCCCTCCCAGCATCAGGGTCTTTTCCAATGAGTCGATTCTTTGCATGAGGTGTCCAAAATATTGAAGTTTCAGCTGTAGCATCAGTCCTTCCAATGAACACCCAGGACTGATCTCCTTTAGGATGGACTGATTGGATTTCCTTGCAGTCCAAGGGACTCTCAAGAGTCTTCTCCAACACCACAGTACAAAAGCACCAATTCTTCGGTGCTCAGCTTTCTTCACAGTCCAACTCTCACATCCATACGTGACCACTGGAAAAACCATAGCCTTGACTAGACGGACCTTAGTCAGCAAAGTAATATCTCTGCTTTTTAATATGCTGTCTAGGTTGGTCATAGCTTTCCTTCCAAGGAGTAGGCGTCTTTTAATTTCACGGCTGCAGTCACCATCTGCAGTGATTTTGGAGCCCCAAAAAGTAAAGTCTGACACTGTTTCCCTATCTATTGCCCATGAATTGATGGGACCAGATGCCATGATCTTTGTTTTCTGAATGTTGAGCTTTAAGCCAACTTTTTCACTCTCCTCTTTTACTTTCATCAAGAGACTTTTTAGTTCCTCTTCACTTTCTGCCATAAGGGTGGTGTCATCTGCGTATCTGAGGTTATTGATATTTCTCCTGGCAATCTTGATTCCAGCTTGTGTTTCTTCCAGCCCAGCGTTTCTCATGATGTACTCTGCATATATGTTGAATAAGCATGGTTACGATATACATCCTTGATGTACTCCTTTTCCTATTTGGAACCAGTCTGTTGTTCCATGTCCAGTCCACAGTGCAGGAGGAAACACCTTCAAGTTTATATCCTGATGTCTTATACTCCATGGTTGATAGCTGGCTGTACAACTGAGATGATTCCTGAGGAAGCTGGTACTGAGGTTGGAGCAGCAACTCATTCCATGGAGAATCTGGGTAGTGCATTTCCAATTACATCACAGTGATGGTGGCTTCTCTGCTAAGTGATATAATTACTGCTATCTTTCTTTCTGTGCTCATCTGAATACCTTAAGTTATTGTCTCTTGTAGGAAAATTTTTGCCTCATTGCAGTGAAAGGAGGGGGGCAGTTTATGCTCCTTTGGGAGGCCTAGTTACTTTCTAATGGGAATATGAACCCAAAATTGATTTTCTGTACTCTTCTCCCCTTGTACTTCCCTGTGTAACACTATTTAATTCCTCCTGTTGCTAAAGAAGCTCAATGGTTCCTTTTTAAACATTCCAGTCTTACTATGGTTTTTCCAACTATAATTTTTCCAGTAGTCATATAAGGATGTGAGAACTGGATCATAAAGAAGTGCAAGTACCAAAGAATTGATGCTTTTGAGCGGTGGTGCTGGAGAAGACTTAAGAATCCATTGGAGACCAAGGAGATCAAACCGGTCTATTGTAAAGGAAATCACTCCTGAATATTCATTAGAAGGACTGATACTGAAGCTGAAGCTGCAATACTTTGGCTACCTAATGTGAAGAACCGACTCATTGGAAAAGACCCTGATGCTGGGAAAGATTGAAGGCAAGAGGAGAAGGGGATGACAGAGGATGAGATGGTTGGGTGGCATTACTGACTGAATGGACATGAATTTGAGCAAACTGTGGGAGATGGTGAAGGACAGGGAAGCCTGGTGTGCTGCAGTCCATGGGGTTGTGAAGAGTTGGACATGACTGAGCATCTGAACAAGGCTTACTGGGATGAGTTGTTTTAGGAACTGGAAAGACAGCATTTCTCCTCCTTTGGAGGTGGTGATGGGTTGGGGAAGAACTCTGTTCAAAAGAGAGTATGAGTGCAAGACAGGAGGGAGACAGCAGAAAGATCGAAAGGAAGCTACCTCATTCCTTGTGAAATTCCCCCAAAGGAATGAAATAGCAGGTAGCCCCATTCAGATGAATGGTCACATCCAAGCTCCCCGTCCCCCCACCCCCACCCCATAGTGTGAATGCCTGTTTGTAAATTACTGCTGGACAAACTACTCCAGGTTTATTTCCTATGAAGTTTAGGTCATTAACAGGCCAGAATCTGTGTTATGCAAGCCCACTTTGGAGATGCAGGTACATTCAACTGGTATGATGTAAAATACCAGATAATAAACTCCCAAAAGGACTCCATGAAGGGTTGCCAAGGACTCAGATTGGTGTCTATGTTTAAGAGCCTTGCCATCTGAGGTTGGCAACAAAATATTCACACAAATATTTGTATTGCTGCTTTGAAAGTCCTTTGATTAGAAATCTTACCAGCTAGATATACCACATACTTAGCTGAGCAGAAATTTAAATCAAACTGTAGAATTAAAATCCTGTTGATAAATATTTTGGCTGACTGTTTCATAGTGAGCCTGGCATTTAGCCAACATCTTTGTGGTTCTGTGTCACTGTTACAATTCTGACAGGATTCACTGCAGAGGAAATTGAATTAAAAACTAATAATGATTCAGAAAAACTAATGAAATAAAATTGGAAGCCAATTGAGAAAATTATAGAGGAGAATATCAGTTGATTTTGTAAAATCCTTCATGAAAATGTTTCTGCTCAACCTGCGGGATGTGGCTTCTCCTCTGCGAACATCATGACTCCCAGCAAACACTCCCTCATGAACAATGGATTTAGACATGTACATGATTGTTTCCCCTACTAGACAATCATGTGTTTGAAGTTCAGTTCACATTTGGCATCTTGCATGGCCTTGTGTCAGTTCACTTCCGTTGCTCAGTCATGCCCGACTCTGCAACCCATGGACTGCAGCTTGTCAGGTTTCTTGTTCATCACCATCTCCTGGAACTTGCTCAAACTCATGTCTATCAAGTTGGTGATACCATCCAACCATCTCATTTGCCTTGTGTAGTGCCTCACATAGTCTAGATAATTGAACTGTAAAAAATAATATAACTAACAGGAACTCCGAGATGACAGAACTCACTCCTCCTTTAAGAGGACAGGGACTCTTGAAGTTTTGTAAGGTTGGCGCAAAAGTAATCACAGTTTTGTTTTGTTGAACTTTGCTGTATGGTATTGAAATACAATTCTTAAATGTGATCATGTTATACATCATTTTAATGCAAATTTCTAGCTTTATGGTTTTTTTTCTAAGGAATTTTTCAGTTCACTCCTGTCCAACTCTTTGCAACCCCATGGACAGTATGCTAGGCTTCCAAAGCTTGTGCAAGCTCATGTCCATCAAGTCAGTGATGCCATCCAGCCATCTCATCCTCTGTCATCCCCTTCTCCTCCTGCCTCAATATTTCTCAGCGTCAGGGTCTTTTCCATTGAGTCAGTTCTTGGTGTCAGGTGGCCAAAGGACTAGACCTTCAGCTTCAGCATCAGTCCTTCCAATGAATATTCAGGATTGATTTCCTTTAGGATGGACTATTTGGATTTCCTTGCAGTCCAAGGGACTCTCAAGAGTGCTCTCCAATACCACAGTTCAAAAACATCAATTCTAAATTCCATATATATTTGGGAGAATGGCATTGAAAGGTGTATAATATTATATAAGAAACAAATTGCCAGTCTAGGTTCAATGCAAGATACAGGATGCTTGGGGCTGGTGCACTGGGATGACCCAGAGAGATGGTATGGGGAGGGAGGTGGAAGGGGAGTTCAGGATTGGGAACACGTGTACACCCGGGGCGGATTCATGTTGATGTATGGCAAAACCAATACAATATTTTAAAGTTAAAAAATTTAATTAATTTAAAAAAATACCATCAATTCTTCAGTGCTTAGCTTTCTTTATGGTCCAACTCTAATATCCATACATGACTATTGGAAAAACCATAGCTTTGAATAGACAGACCTTTGTTGGCAAAGTAATAACTCTGCTTTTTAATATACTATCTAGTTGGTCATAGCTTTTCTCTCAAGGAACAATTGTCTTTTAATTTCATGGCTGCAGTCAACATTCGCAGTGATTTTGGAGCTCAAGAAAATAAATT